>WOGZ01000297.1:0-41041 GCA_009733775.1 Alectoria sarmentosa
TTATCATAAACATTTATATAATTATCTTTTGACAACGTATTTAATTATGCTAGTAGCCCCTTAAGGTAATTTCGATTATAATGTTAATAATAAACGCGTTATTTTAATAATTTTTAATATTTTGTATATGCTCGATATGAGCGTCAATTTTTTATTAATTAAAAAGTTTTTAAATATCGATATTGAAATCGTTTTTTATAAAAAAGATTGTGTTTTAATTCAAAATAATATAACGTTAATCGATACGCGAAACCGCGATTTGTTTTTTTTTAAATTTTTGAAAAAATAATAATGCTTTAATCATTTATAACATTTTTTCGAATTCAATTTATTAATTATAATATATTCGCATAAATCATTTAAATTAATAAAATTTTAACAAACTTTTTAATATCGTTATAAATATGAATTTTTTCAAAAACATTATTGAAAAATACATTTATGAATGTTATATAATGAATTATTAAAAAACGATTTTTCATAATAATCTTATAACGCTCGATATTTTATAAAATGAATTTATTTATAACGATTTTATAAAACTTTTAATTTTCATTAATTTCAACGATTATAAATATTTTATAACGTTCAAAAATGATTTCATTTATTATTTTAAAATTTATTATATTTATTATAAAAGTGAAATCTTTATTATATTTTTGCGTTTTAAGATTTATTTGAAATTTCGCGATTATCGAATTAATCGTATTCGTTTTGATAATAAAAACGAATATATTAATAAAAAAAATTAAATGTTTTATTCAGGCGAGCATTAAATAAAAATTTATTATTATAAACAATCTCGAAATGAATAAAATCGTTAAACGATTTAATTAAATTTTGATAAATAAAATGTATTCGATTTTATTAAATTTTAATTTTAATAAATCTTTTTGATTTGAAATAATAATTATAATCAATTATTTGATGATGCGTTTTTTTAACATCAGAATTATTATCACATTTTTCGAAACCTTTTATTATCGTAAACTTATTCTTTTTTATTTGCGTATAATTAATTTCATCATTTACGTTTTAAAACGCATTTAAGAAAAACTTATAAATAAAAACGAAAAATTTATTCTTTTAAATTATGAAAACGAATTCATTTTTCGTCTTTATAATTTAATTAAAAAAAAGATTATTCACATTAACGATATACATTTCGTCGAAAAATGTTTATATTTTATAAATTTCGAAGAGAAAATTAAGATTCACGAGCTTTTAAATAAACGTTAACGTTTTTTTATATTAATATTTATTATGAAAAAAACATTAAATAAACAACGTATTATTATATTATTAAACATTAAATTTATAATTTCGATTAAATCGTCAAATTAATTATCATCAATGAATATTTCATCGTTAATTATTAATCGTTTTTAAAAATCTCATTTTAT
Organism: Alectoria sarmentosa; assembly: GCA_009733775.1. NCBI lineage: Eukaryota > Fungi > Ascomycota > Lecanoromycetes > Lecanorales > Parmeliaceae > Alectoria > Alectoria sarmentosa. The sequence continues at coordinate 1,404 of WOGZ01000297.1, forward strand.
CATTATTATAATGCGAATATTTATAACATTTATTAAATTTATTATATTAATTATTAAACTTATCGTTATTTCTTTTTCGTTAATATTTTCAAAATTTATTAAAATGAGAATTGTGCGAGAATATTTCGAATATGAAATTATTTAAAAGATATTTGATGATTATAAAAATCTCATTATTTCGAATCTTTATGATTTATTATTTGATTTTTTGACGAAAACTTTCATTTTTTTTATTTTTTTTGCGAATTATATTAATAAATTTAATATTTTCGAATTTATAATTTACAAATAAATGATTTTTAATAATTTATTTTATATGAATTGAAAAATTAACATGCGAGATGAATATAAGTTTTTTATAAATAATAACATTTAATGTTTTATTTAAACGTTTTTAAGAATTTATATTTTTCGAGATCGTTGAATTTATATTATAAAACGAAATTTTAAAGAGAAAATCATTCGTTATAAAATACGTTGAATTATTTAAAAATTCGAATAATAAAAAAATTATAATTATCATAATATTTTCGCATTAATAATAAAATTCATAAATTATAAAGCGATTTTTGCGCTTATAACGATTATAAATTAAAATATAAAATAAATAAACGTTAAAATCGCTTTTTTTTATAACGATGTTCAAAAAAACATTTATATATAACAATTTAACAACTTTAATAAAAATAATATCAAGATTTACAAATTGAATAAGATCTTTTATAATTTGAAATAATCTCTTAAAATTTGATATTAACATTTTTCGATTTATATAAAAAAATTCGATTTCAATCTCATCGAATCGAACGATAATATGTTTATAAATCTTAAAAAAAAAATCATTATAACGTTTTACGTCGATAATGTTTTGATTATAAATCGCAATAAAGTCGTTATTAAACGAATCAAAGATGCTTTAAACGTCAAATTTCACATATTAAATTTGAAATCATACATCTTTTATTTGAACATGATCGTCAAAAGAAATCGTTATAACGATATTATTCGTTTGAAATAAAAAACGTACATTATACATTTTCTCAATCACTTTAAATGTTAAAATTTTATTTTTATTAATATATTATTCGAAATCAATCGCAGATTGACGCTCGTCGAAAAGAGTTATTTGATTTTTAAGAAATTTCGTGAAAAACATTAATTCGTTATGAGCTTTTTAATATACGTTATATTAAAAATTCGTTTTAATATTATTTATATTATTTTTTTGATTAATTGATATTCAATTAATTTTATTTCAACGCATTAAAATGCGATTATTCGAATTTTTCGATATTTTAAAAACACGATGCATTACGAATTCGTGTATAAAAGCTTTTTAAAAAATTTATTCGATTACATTAATTTTGATTAAATTAAAAACTTAATTCGAAAATTCATCTTCGATTATTTATTTAATTTGAATAATAACGTTATTAATTAATTAAATAAACGTTAAATTATTATAACATTATTTATTTATAAAACAAAATATATCGATTAAACGTAAATTATTAAAAAAATTATTTAATTAAAAAACCCTTTTAATCAATTTTTGCGATTTAACGATTCAAATCTCAAAATTATCATAATTTTTAAAAATAATTAAAACGTAATCGTTTTCGTAAAGAACGCTTAATTTCATATTCGCATTAAACACATTAACATCGTTTATCATTTTATACGCGAAAAAGTTAATAACGATATTATGAATATTCAATATGTTTTCATTAATAAATAAATGATTAATAATCTTATTAAGATCTTATATCTCGACAAGTTTATTGCATTTCGCGATATTTTTAAAATAAAAACAATTTTATATCATTCACTTAAAGCTATTTAAAGCGCTATTTCAAAAAAAATGTTTAAATCGTTATCATTATTCAACGTCTGTAACTTTAAAAAAACGATTTCATTAATTTTCACATTTCGAATAATCGATCGAAATCGAAATTATTCGCAAAACCTTAATATCAATCTTAACGTGTCAAAAACTTCATTATATTATTACAATATTAAAAGCTAATTTATCGTTGTTGCAATTATATTCACAAATTTTGCGAATCTTTTTTCGAAACACTTATATTTATATTCTATTCAAATTTAAAATCTACGAAATTATTCAAAAGATCGCCATCGTCGTCTTTTCGTCAATCGTCTTAAATATTCTCATCAAGATTATCATATTCATATTTTTTGAAATCATTATATTTATGTCTTTAAAATCATCGTATTTATATTCTTAAACGTTATTATCGTTATCACATTATAAACATCGTCATTATACATCTTCCGCATACACGTTATTAATCATTATTATCAAATATCAATATCTTAAAACGACTCTTACGAGTCTTATAATCGATCGCATATATATATATATATGCATATGCAATTCGAAATATTTCGTTTAATCGAAAAATAAACTCTTATATATATTTATTAATTATATATTAATTGAATTTTGATGTGTATTAAGTGAATTGAAAATAAATTTATCAAAAAACGATTTTTCGTCAAAAAGTGGAATTTTTTTTATGTGATATCGTGACGAATATGTTTAAAAGAATATAATCGTTTTCAGATTTTCGATTTTCACTCTTTTTACCCGGCTTTGAACATCGCGAGTTTCGAATCTCGTTTTTGAAATTCGAATGTTTATAAAAGGGGAGATGGTGCATAAAAAATAGGGATGATTTATGAAATAAAGATGGTTTAGAGGGGAATGATCATATTCTTTTTCGGATTTTCATTGTTTCTATTCGGTTTTAAACATCGCGAGTTTCGAATCTCATATTTGAAATTCGAGTTTTTATGAGGCGCATAAGGGGTAGGGGAGCTGTATAAGGGTGATTTCACATTAACTATCCGGCGTTAGGCTCACTGTAGTTATCCGGCGTTCGATTTTTCTAGAAGTATGCGTGCGAAGGGGAGTGTCGAAATTCAGGTTACGTGATAGATCACGTGACGGGCGCATGCGCTCGTAGCTTAGGTCGCACTTTCCTTCGTAACACTCTTAAAGCAATACAACTAAGTGTCCTACATCATATTTCCACAGTTAAAGCCTTTATCGATAAATATTATTTTATTTAATTCATTTATTTAACGACATTAAGAATAATCGTTAAGCATTATTTTTGATAATATTATTTTAATAAGTTCATCACGTCGCTTTATTACATTTGAAACCTTTATCGAAATAACGATTTACGATAACATCATGTCTTCGTTTAATTTTAATTCGAATTCGTTTAATGCGAATCTCGATTATTAATAATTATAATAAAATATCAACGTTGCTGTGTAGAGAGTTATTATTTAAACATTATAACATTTTTAAATATCAATCGACTCAATAAGTTCGTCAGAAAATTTAAATTTATAAAATTTAATTAACGAATCAAGCATCTCGACGTTATTAAATTATTAAAATTCATCAAATTTTAATTATTTCGATTTTCATTTTGATAAATTTTATAATGAAGACGAGATCGTTATTATAAACAAAAACATTTATTTTTATAACGTTATTCTTTTTATCGAACGTTTACGAAATATCGTTATTGTGAAAAACTCTTTAACAATCAAAACAAATTTCAACATAATTTTAAGAAATATAATATTGTTATAATATATTATAAAATTATTTAATCTTGAAAAGCTTAATTTAAAAATTGATAATAACATTAAAAAGTGATACAAGATATTGTTAAGACGTTTTAAAAAATTTATAAAGATAACATTTACTTATCTCATTGCGAAGAAATATATTTTAATAAATGCATATAATCAAAAAGAGTTATTCGAATATATGCAAATAATCGTTCGTTATATCAAATTTGTTAACATCGACAATATCGAGAATTAATTAATATTCATTTATTAAAACATTATTGTCAAATTACGTGTTTTCGTAAACTCGCCTTTCATTACGATATCAATCTTTTCATTTATTTAAATGTTTGAATTGAAAAAAGATATTTGATTTAAAATGTTTCGTTTAAAATTTCAAGATTTATTTCAATAGCGTGTTGCCGAAAGTTTTTAATAAAATTCAAAATAAAATTAATAAAATGTTAATCGTCAAAATCAATAATAAAGTTATGAGAGTTAATTATTTAATTTTAATTTTTCTCAATCTCAATTTTATTTATAACAATTTTTTGATTATTAATATCGATTTTATAATAGAGAATAAAATGTTTACAATAATTAATAATATGATTATTAATCAAATCGATAATACGCTTTATAAGACAATTCTTTTATTTAAACATCTTGATTTCAAATCGTCGATCTTTCAAACACGTTCGTTTCGACGTTATTAAATCTTAAATAATCAAATCTCTCTTTTCAAAATGAAAGGTTTTTAAAATGAAATGATCGCGATTATCGAGACAATAGATAATTATAACAATTATAAAATATTTATTATAATCAAGCCGCTGTTTATCAAGCAGATTATGAAAATCAAATTATTCATAATTAAATCGATTATAATAATGAGAATTAATTTGATGATTAAATTTAAGATTATAAAAAATAAGAGACCTATCAAATCGAGTTTATTAAATAAAATTTCAACGATGATTACGAAAAAAATGAATTTTAGAATGAAATTTATGTTAATTTTGTTGATATTTATATCGTTTATCATAATTGTGTTACGTTTTTTAATTCGAAATCGAAGTTTTATAAACATTTGCGAGAAGGTTATTTGTTTAAAATTATAAAGAATTTTTTAACAATTTATAAGCAAACGACGCCCTTGATTTTATCAATATTTTTAATTTTATTAATTTTCTCAATTTTCAATCATCAAATTGAAATTATCGAATTTGATATTATCGACATTTCAAATTTAAATATAAATTTTGCTTTTCGAAAATGAAATTACGTTTATATCTTTATACGTTTATGAAGCGAAATCATTAATGAAAAGGTTTATATGAATACGAATTGTGAAATAACGTTAACAGATAAATTATGATTATTAACATTATTATTTTTGATGAAAATTCGAAAAATAACGTCGCCTCTTCGTGTTAAGGGTTTTAAATCAACAATACACGATATCGATGAATATGTTTTGATTTCGATATACATTTTTATCATCAAAAATGACATTAAGATTCTTTATCGCATTCATAAAAAAATTCATTTTATTGACAATTTAAAAGTTTATATGTTATTAAAAAATAACATTATAAGTCTTAAAAAGATTATGTTAAATGTCGTTTAAAACAAAACATACATTAACAATTATAAAGTCATTATTATTATAATAAATCAATAACGAAATTTTTATCAAAAAAAAATTTATGCTAAAAAGGCCTTGATCATAATCTCTCATATTAACATTATGATATTAATTAACATTTCAAAAACATTGTTTAAAAGAGATTTTATTTTCGAGCTTATAATATAACGAGATCTAACGATGTATATTCATTTAATGAATTCACATATCGTCGACGTTTTTATCAAAAATGAGATCGAAAATATTATATAAATTCTTAAAAGATTTCGTTTAAATATGTTATGCGAATTTGATTACGAGAACGTATTCTTTGTTGAAATCTCGTCAATCTCGTCGATTTCGTCAATTTCGTCGATTTTATTAATTTCGTCAAATTTATTAAATAAGGGTTTGTTAAAGTCTTCGTCGAAGTTTTTCGTAAATATCAATTGAATTAAAAAAGTAATTATTTTTATTATAATAACATCAATGTCTTTAACAAAAAGTTTGTTAACTTTTATTCATAATGTCGTCGCAAATTAAATAAATGTTATTAAAGAAATTAAATTGTTAAACGAAATTATGATTTACGACGATAATCATGATATAAAAATTCTTATAAATTTGATAAATGAGTTTCTTATTTTTTGATAAAACGAAAATTTTATTAAAATATTTGAAAAAAATTGAATGAAGTTATCGTTATGTGATGATTGATAATTTAAATTATCAAAAACGAATCGTGTTAAGATCTATTCGCTGAGTATTAAAAATAAAATTATTATCGACGAAACATTCGACGATTTGTAACGATAAGACAGGCTTAAATATATCACGAAGTTTATATCATTCAATTATTTAATATTTATTATATAAAAGATTTTATTTAATGATAAGCGCAAAAACAAAATAATAATTAACATTAAAAATCTTAACGATTTCATCGTGTTTAACATATACTCAATATCATTATAATCAAACATCATAATAAAATTAATAAAATGTACACACTTATTTATATTTGATGTTATATTTTTTTTTATCAATAATTAATACATTACGATCATCGTTATATATTGATCGTGATTTTTTATCGCGAATAAGAAACTTTCAACGTATCAATTATGAGATGTATAAATTTTATAACATATATATAACGACAAATTGATAAAATCTTGCGCCCTATATGAGATTTCGTTCAAATTTATATCGATGATATTATCATCGATTTCAAAAGCTTTATGAAACATATCACAAATTTATAAAAATTATTTTTATTATTAACGAAACATAACATTATCATATCGTTAATAAAAACATTTCTCAATTATTCGAACATTAATTTATTAAATCGTAAAATTAATTTATTCGATATGATTATAATAAAAGATAAATTCAAAACAATCAGCGTTATCATTTATCTTATTATCTTTGACGATTTAAAATATTATTTAAATTTGATAAATTATTTGCGAAATGTTATTCATTATTATGCACAATTCATTAATTCGTTATAAATTTTAAAGACTCTTTTATTTAAAGAAGCATTTAATAAAAACAATTTATATCGTATTTATTCGTTTAAGCTTCATCTATTAAAGATTTTTTTATAAATTTTTTTTTTTTTTAACAATTTATAAAAAGCTTTAAATAGATCATCGTTATTTATACATTTTAATGATAACAAAATCTTATAAAGAAATTTAAATGCTTCGCGAGAATAAAGTTTTAACATATAAATCTTTTATGTCAAAAAGGATTATATAGCAAAAAACAATAATAAAGACAAATTATCATTAAAGATTATTATAAAATCGATTATGTTTTTATCAAGAATGTTGATAATCGTTGAAAGAAACTATTAATCGATTGAATTTGAGATAACAAACTTTGTTTGAATTATCAAAAAAATTCGACATTTTATGAAATCGTTTAAACATTCTATCGTTATTTAAATAAATCATTCAATTATCTTAAACATCATGAAATAATCTTCGATTACGTTCATTATTTTTATAATGAAAATAAACGTTCATTTGATACGAGCTTTGCAATTTTTTCGATAATTTCATTTTGATATGAAATATAAATTTGATAAAAAACATATCGTTTTCGATATATTATCACATCTCGTCAGCAATAAATCGATGCTATTCGAAAATCATTCGAAGTTCGACGTTTTATATATTTGCGTTACGTAAACATTAAAAAATAATAACGTTTACGCTTATTTCGTTATCATGATATAAATGAATAAAACTTTTCGCGAAAGATTTATGTTTGATTATAACACGAACAATTATTAAACAAAAATCGTCGAAATCATTGATATTAATATTAAGTTTGAAATTAATGACGAAAACGCCGAGCTTTCTTTTATTCATAATATTAATTTAAATCTCATTTTTTATAAAAACAAATTTATAAATCTTAAACGATTATATATATCTCGATTATTAATCAAAGAGATTTTAAAGATAACACACGACAACGATCATCAAAACTTTGAAAGAATCTTTAACATTATCTTTAAATTATAATATATATAAAACTTATCAAAACATCTTTATAAATACATTAAGCATTGTTTTAATTGTTTAACATTATAAACTCGTCGTCATAAATCTTATAATTATTTTTAATTTATAAAAAGTTCAAGCATATTATTTCACATTTTAATGCTTGACTTTATTCTCGTTATGTTATTATTTAAAAAAGATTTCGATTATGTTATAATAATTATAGATAAATTTAATAAACGTATCATTTGTATTTTTGATAAATTTATTTAAAATGTTAAAAAATGAGTTATAACATTGATTAATCGTTTTGATATCGAAAATTAAAGCATATTCAAATTCTGCTTTTTAATAAAAATTCAAAATTCTTATTCGATTTATAAAAGATCATATTTAATAAATTTAAAGTCAGGTTATTATATTTTATTATTTATCATTCACAAACAAATGATAACAATGAGCGTATCAATCAAACAATTAAAATCGTTTTACGCTTTTATATGCACACGTTGCAAAAGCCTTTCGCATAATTTATTATTTTATCACGTATACAATCATTATTCAACAATGCGAAATCGACAATTATCATAAAATCGTCAAACGAGATTTCATATGATTTCTCATTTAACAAAAACTTTGATTTGTTAATATCAAATTTATTATAATAAAATCATATTAAAATTAAGATCGAAGTTGTCGACGTTATCAATTTCGTTTAAATAAGTCAAAAATTCCATTATAATCGTAAACATTAATTTATATATTTTAGAAAAAAATAAGATATTGCTTCGCCTGTATAAAGGTTATTTCATATTTCAATTTATTAACGTTATTAAAGTCGATAAGCTTAATCAAAAATACGTAAATTTATTCGATATCGTTTTTAAAATAAGCAAATAAGTTTATCACCTTGATATATTCGATTATTAAAAAATTTATTCGATATTCTTCGTCGCTCAATTAAAATCTTGATTCGATATAAATTCATTCGATAAATCTTTATCAAATAAATATGATTCGATTTTCGTCGAAAATAACATTGACGAATATAAGTTATGAAAAATAAATCGTTTTTTAATAAGCGAATAAATCGATGAAATAAAGATTATTTAATCGATTATTTATTATAATAATAAAAATACGATTTGAAATATGATTAATAATATAATATTAAACATCTCGACGACGCGTCGTTATGAATATAAGATTATAAAAACGTTATATAATCACGAGAGAATTATTAATTATCGTTTATGTTAACATTATTTCCCTTATTGAAAATATAACCAAATCGATTTGTTATCGAATCTCTTCTCTCGTCGAAAACTATAACAATTAATCAAATTGTTATCGAAACATTTCTTTCGTTAAAGGCTTTCACAACAATTAATTAGATTGTTATCGAAACATTTCCTTCATCAAAGGCTTTCGCACAATGAACTATTGTTATTATGATATCATTTAAAGCAATTCCTTTATCGACTTTCGCGATGATATCATCGTCAAAGTCTTCAACAATTACATTTTTATTGATCTTTATAAACATTATATTATTATATAAAACTCGTCGAAATCAACGTTTATTGCTTCAATAACTTTGATAATCAAATAACAATTTACGATAAATCGATATCTTTTCGATTTAATAAAAAAAACTTTCAAAGTTATCATAAAACATCAATGATGACGTCGTCAAAGTCTTTCGCAGAGCAAATACAATAATAAATGTTAAAAGAATTGCTTAATTAGATAATATGCGTTGTTAAAAGATCAATTGAAGCTTTTCGCTGCTTATTTATCGAATATTTGTTCATTTATTATAAACTTCTGCTTTGCATACATAACGAGATCGTTATACATTTTTTTTATCTGCGATATGTTATCATAATGTTAAGGATGCCGAGCACTTATCTTATCAAGATATTTATTTTGCTTATTAATTGTATTTGTCAAGCAAGTATCTTGTCAAGCGCATAACTTGATATGCTTACATAAATAGTTAATTTTGCTAGAGAAAAGAATCATCTTACACATTATTAATGAATATTTCATGTTGCCCTTATAAAGAATGTCTTAATTAAAGCAATATAATTTTCACATTTTATTCAAAAAGAGAATCATTATTCTTAATTTCGATTATTGCATATCTTATTATCTATTGCACAATAAATTTATAATAATTTATAATCATAACAATAAAAAAAATTAAAAGATTTTTTTGAAAAAAAAATTCAAGCACGCTGATATAATAAAAATCTTTATTTATATCTTTATAAAAATGATAAAGAAATCGAAAAATGAGATTATCGCAATGTGATTTTAAGATTTTAAACAATTGTTTTAATTTTCGTTTTTTGAAAAAATTGAAATTAATTTCACGATGAACGTATTTGCAATAATAATAAACGATTATAAAAAGTTTTTTAATTAAATGAGAAAAAAGTTTTTTAATATAAAAAAATTAAAAAAATGCGTATTTAAAGCGTATTATAAATGAATTAAAACATGAAATTCTGCGGAGATAAACAAATTGTCATTAAATCGTTTTATAAATTATGAAATACATTTTAAAAAAGAGATTTCTCCGCCTGCAAAGAAAATTTATAATATATTTAAAAAACAAACAATAATAATTAAAGAATATATCGATGAGATGTTAAAAAAGGAATATATTCGATTAAACATATCATCTTATATCGCCTTTATTTTCATCGTGAAAAAACCCGATGAAAAACTTAAACTTTATGTTGATTATCGAGCTTTTAATGTTTTTATCGTTTTTAATCATAACGCATCGCCTTTAATCAAAAAGACTTTAATCAAGTTTTATACGATTCGAATTTATAATAAATTTGATATTATAATTGCATTTAATGAAATTCGAATAAAAAAGAATTATGAAAAAAAAATAACTTTTTTTATCAATTATGATTTTTATGAATATATAATGATGTTTTTCGACCTTTGCAATATTTTTGCGACATTTCAAATATTTATTAACGATATATTGAAAAAATATTTCGATGTTTTTTACACAACGTATTTTGACGATATTTTCATTTATAACAATTTTTAAAAAAAACACGTATTTCACATAGAAAAGGTCTTGAAAAAACTTCAACAAGTTAACTTATATTTTGACATCAACAAATGCGATTTTCATATTATTCGAATCAAATATTTCGATTTGATTATCATTATTAACGAAATCGAAATAAATTTCAAAAAGATTAAAATGATTATGAAATGAAAAAAGTCTCGCTGCATTAAAGATATGTAAACATTTTTGAATTTTATAAACTTTTATCGCAAATTTATTTCAAGATATTCTCGAATTGTCGCGTTATTTATTAATTTAACATATATTGAATAAAAAAAGAATTTCATATATTTTTGAATAAAGAATAATTTAAAGCAGCGTGTATTTGAAGCACTTAAAAAAGTTTTTATTATCGTATTTATATTTGCTCATTTCGATTCAAATAAAAAGATATAATTGAAAATTGACGCATTTAATTATATGATAATCGTTATTTTATTATAAGAAGAAAACGATAAAGTTTTAAGATTTATTGCATTTTTTTTTAAAAAAATGTCTTTAACGAAATATAAACACGATATTTACGATAAAAAATTTATAATCATTATTTATATTTTTGAAAAATGACATTTAAAATTCGCAGAGACCTCGATAAAGAATTTTATTCAAATTATATCTAATTATAAAAATTTATAATACTTTATATTATCAAAATAATTGAATTCACGTCAAATTAAATGAATAAAATTTTTGTCGAAGTTTAATTTTCGCATTATTTATCGTTTTGAAAAAGAAAGCATTAAATTTGATAATTTAATAAAAAGAGTAAGAGATTTTTCGAAGGACGATAATAATGATTATACGCAATATCGTTATCGCATTATTCTCAAAAATGATAATTTAAATAAAAAAATAAAAAACGTCGCTCAATTTATCTTTATATTATTTAACGAAATGAAAAAAAAATGTGATTTATTTGATTACGATTATATACGAATTCAATGAATAAAACGATTTTAATGATAAAAAATTAAATGTAAAATTATTATTATGAGGATCTTTAACAGAGGCTTTTAAAAAAAAATTAAATGTTGAATTAATAAAAGTTTTCGTTATTAATACTTCGAATCTATTGCGTCAGATAAAAAACGTTTACGAATATAACGATATTATTTAAAACATTATTCAAATAAAAGTCTTTAAAAAAAGGTTTTTTTTTTTTCAAATTATCAAAAACTATGTCAAGCTCGAATTAAAAGATTGCAAAATTTATGAAAATTTACTTTATATAAACGATAAGATTTATGTATTAAACGATTCGAAGTTGCGTATTAAGATCATTAGAGATATATATAATATATCTCTTAATGATTATACAAATAAATCATCTATTTATAATCGATTATTTAATTATTATTATTAATTTCGAATAACGAACACTATAACACGTTATGTGAAAAATTATTATATTTATAAAAGATCGAAAACATATCGAAAGAACAAATAAGAGTTATTTAAGTCTTTATTCATATTAGATCGTTATTAACAAAACATTTTTATCGATTTTATCACATCGTTATCGATTTATTTAAAATATAATCGCTTTTATTAATATGTCATAATCGTGATAAATAAACTTTTCAAAAAAAAGAAATTTATATTTTTAAATTCTTTTAAGATGAAGGCGATTATATAAACCTTTATCGAATGAATTTAACGAGAAAAAAGTTATTTATTCTTTATTATCTCGAATCGCGACACAAAATTTATCGCACATTTTTGAAAACGACTTTATAAAAGAGTGAAAACAAAATTTTTGCTTTTCATAATCTTTCACTTTTAAATAAACGATTAAACGAAAAATGTTAATGTATCGTTTAAACAATTCTTGCGAGCATATATTAATTATAATTAAAATAATTGAATAAATTGATTTTCGTTTGCGAAGTTTAAAACAAATTTAAATAAAAACATTTTTACAAACGTATCTCTTTTTCTTTTAACGAAAGAATATATTTCTCAATTAAAATTAAAACCCTTTAATTTTTAAAAGCAAATTATTATTTAATAAATCAAAAAAGAAATTTAATTCGCGAATATTTTTATAAATAAGATAAATCGAATGAGACATCACGTCAAAAAACAATTTAAATGATTTCGAACTTTATAAAAGAAGCAAGTAGATCGATATCGCACATTTATATCGAAATTTATGATAAACGATATAATAATGTTGAATAATCGCAATATTAAAACGATTAAATTAAATAAATTATTTGATTATAAAAATTTAAGATTTTTTAAAATTATTAAAGCATATAATAATTCGATATATTATTTGAAATTGTTTATATTAATAAAAAAATTACACTCTGTCTTTTATTTATGATTATTTCATTTAAATAATAATAACTTTTTGTCAAGACAACGCATAACTTCATTATCGTTTATCGATATCGATAAAAAAGATGAAATTTGAGAAGTTGAAAAAATCTTTAAATTTAAGATCGATGATAAAATGAAAAACTTTATTACGAACAAAAAGAGATGTTTTATATATAAAATCAAATATATAAAATCAGAAATTTATGACAATTTTTTATGATAACTCTTTTTCAACGTCGCAGAAAGCGTCGATTTAATCGTTAATTATCATCATAAATACTTAAACAAATCTGAATCTTATTTTTTTTTCAAAAAATTATTCGAATAAAGTTCTTTATTAACATTATTAATATATAATTTCTTCACTCATAACGATATCGAATTCGAATTAAAATATTGAATTATTTTAATTGAGGACGTTATTTTGTATACGTTTAAACACACGACTCGAATATAAGAGAACTTGTAATCGTTATAAAAGTTTCGATTTTGAGAAAAGGGGTAATGTTATGATTTCTTTCTAATATGCCTGTGTTATACCTACATCAATATTTAATATGCTCGATATGTTCGATATGCTTTTATACTTGCGTCATATTTGCGTTAATCTCGATTTGGTTTAGCGTTTTGACGAATGCGCATCTTTTTTACGATGTCCTCTTTTTGTAATTACTTTTTATAGATAATATTCTTTACCTTATATACTATCAATATAAGTCATTGCACACACATTGAGTCTCTAATAATAAAACTCGAAACTCGCGATATTTAAAATCGAATAAAAATAATAAAAATTCGAAGAAAATTCGAGTTTTGAAAACGATTATGTTTTTTTAAACATATTAGCAACGTTAATATATTAAAAAAAATTCACTTTTTGACGAAAAATCGTTTTTTGAAAATTTTATTTGCAAGTCACTTAATGCACATTAAAAATCGAGTGACACACGATCGATGAATATATGTGAGAGTAAATTTTTCGATTAAACGAAATATTTCGAATTGCATATGCATGTATGTGATCGATTACAAGATTTACGAGTCGTTTTTAAAACATTAATGCTTGATAATAATAACTAATAAAATGTATGCAAACTGCGATTAATATATTATAAAATAATAACAATGATAATATAAAAAATAAAGGTTAAAAACATAAATATAATAATTATGATAACGTTTAATAACATTTAAAAGCATTTGAAAGTCGTGTTGTTAAAGAAGTTTCATAAATAACTGAATAAATTTGACGATAACGATCTTTATAATGACGACATAATTTTCAAATTTAAATCGCACATAAATATAAATTATTCGAAAAACAATTCGCAAAATTTGTGATTATAAATGCAATAACGACAAATTAGTTTCAAATTGAATTTTGATAAATCGAAATTTATTTATTAAAGACGTTAAGATTAATAATTGAGATTTTACGAATAAATTCGATTAATCATTCAAAATGTGAAAATTAATGAAATCGCTTTTTTAAAGCTGCTATAAACGTTAAATAATAACATTAAATTAATTTCGTGAATAATAAACGTTTTTCTAAAATTAAACAATAACTATTTTTTTAAAATTATAATAACGATTTTTTTAAAATTGACGACAAAAAAACATTTATAAACGATATTTTAATTCGATTAATTAACGAAATCTTTCGAATTTATTTTTAAAGAGAATCTTAATAAGATTATCGATTATTTGTTAATCGATAAAAACATATTTTAAACCGATATTTTCGACGATAACTTATTTTCATACATAATAATGTTAAATATCAATATGCTTAATACGAACATGAAATTAAAGGTTTTTGATCAACGTTATAACATTTTAATTATTATAATAAATTATCATTATTTAAAAACATTTAACGCTTAAATTAAATTAATTAAAAAATTGGCGCAATTAAATCGTTTTTTTAATAATTTAAATTTGATTAATATATTCGATCTCACAAATTAAAAGCGTTATTATAAATTATCATTTAAAAAATTAATTAATTATTATATTATTTATATCAAAGACATACTCAAAATAAAACATCGAATATCTTAATTATTTATTCAATCAACGTTGATATAATTTATAAAAGATTTAAAATTATTTTAAAATATAAGTTATCAATTTTTTATATAATTGAAATATCAAAAAATGCGCTTAATTGCGTTTTAATAAAAAATATCAAGACTTAAATTATATTAAAAAATTATTAAAATTGCGAAGGCGATATTCGAGCGCGTATTCAACATCGTATATATAAAAAAATCGACGACAAATTGATAAGCGTGACGAGATTCTTTAATAATCACAAAATTATCTTCGATGATATAAAATTTATCGTTAATGATGAGAATTAAAATAATCGTTAATTCAATTATATCATAATCGATAAAAAACTTTTTAATATAAGTTATTTATTTAAAACGTAAAATGTGATTAACACGATTTCTTATAATCGTTATATCGAAATAATAAATATATAAATTCAAATTGATTATTTTAAACTTTTTATAAAGTTTATTTTTGATTATTTAAACGTCGACTTTATCGAAATTTATAAACAAAATATCGTTTATATAAATAACGATGATGATAATGTTATTAATAAATATCGAAAAATTAATAGCGATAGATTCGAAGCTTAACTCTTTAAAATATATAATGAAAATATTATATTAAATTTTAAAAAATTGTTTTTAGTCGTATAATGGCAAGGTTTTCGATAGAAATGGAATTCTTATATCACGGAACGGCCTTTCTCATATGCGGAAACAAAAGGACAAAAGACAGAAAAACAAGTCATGTCATTGAGTGTGTGATTATTGATGTATTCTTTATGCTAAGAAAGCTACGCTATGTTGAATGTCAAGTTGTCTAGCAAGCAACCATAATAGTGTGTTGCTATCAACTAGTAAGGTTTTCGATAGGAATGGGATTCTTATATTACGGAACGGCCTTTCTCATATGCGGAAACAAAAGGACAAAAGATAAAAAAACAAGTTATGTTATTGAGTGTGTGATTATTGATGTATTCTTTATGTTAAGAAAATTATGTTATGTTGAATGTCAAGCTGTTTAACAAGCAATCATAATAGTTGTCTTTTATCGAAAGTCTTTTACGTCTTTGAAGGTGACAATGCGTTTGTTAATCGTCTCATTTTGTTATGTTTTTTTTTGATAAAAACCTTTTTTTTTAGCGATCTTTTTAATCGTGAATGGTTTGATATTTTGAAGAGAAGATTGGCGTGTTTTAGGATAATTCGTTTTTTCGATTTCAATGAAATCAAAATTGAACGAAATAAACCTGATATCTTGAAATAAGATTTATTGATGTTCTCGAATTCGAGAATTTGATTAAAGACATATAATGAAATAAAAAGATTTTTTTTTTTCGTTAAAGCGTTGAAAGATTTAGAAGAATAAATGCGGGAATATGAATGAAAATGTGTTTTGATAATGAAAGATTTAAAATAATAAAACGGATTTTGAAAATATTTTGAAAAGTAATATGATGTTTAGGTGTTGAAATATTTTGTTGATATATTTTTGAAATTAATATTTGTTTAGAATCGGTGATTCGGGTTTTAATGTCGGTTACGATGATTTTAAAATCGATTAATCATTTAAGCTTTTTAAGGTTTTCAGGATTTTTTTTACAATTTTTATATTCGAATATTTTTTTGATCGTTTTAAGATTTTTTTTATTGAATTTTCGAATAGCTTCGTTAATTAATATAATAATCTTTTTCAAGATTTTATATAAAATAAAATTTTTCGTTTTCATTTTTTCTTATTAGTTATCGCGCGTTTTTTTTTGTGTATTCGAGCGAAAAAAAAATTTCGCATCGTGTTTTGGTTTTTAATTTTCGAATATGAAAATTCGTTTAACGTTTTGTAAAGTTGAATGTTTTTATTGAGCGTGATTTAACATTTTTGAAAATATTTCATATAAATTCTCAATTAACGATTTTAAAGTTTGAAGTTTTTTTTTAAATTTAACTTTTTTATTTTTCGACTTCGAAATAAAATCTTTTAAAATGATTTCTTCGAGAATCGATTTCGAATTTAACGATTTTGTTTTCCTTTTAATTATGAAATCTTTGATCGCGTCGTTAAAATCGGTTGTTTATAATGAAATTATTATAATTTTTGAAACATTATTTGTTTTAAGTTTAATATTTTGTTTTTTTCCCTTTTCATTAATGAGATCTCGTTATAATTTGTTTTCGAATTTAATAAATTCGCTTTTTTTTTTTTCGAAATTGTCGTTTTTTTCATTATTTTTTATGATTTTTGATAAAAAGATTATATTCGATTTTGATTTGAATTTTTTAATCTTCGAAATTGAATTAAAGATATCGACTTTTTTTTTGTTTTTTAAAGATTTGATTATAATATTTAAGAACATTTTTTATAACGTATTTGAATCTTTCGTTAAATAAAATATCGGTTCATTACTTAATAATGTTAATGTTTGAGATTTTTAAATTCTCGGTCGACGAATCATAATCATTATTTTGAATCGTGCATTTTTATTTTTGATGAATTATTTGATTTTTGTTTAATAATATATTGTTAATGATGTGAATAATATTATATTTCAAATTGACGTTTATATTTTCAATGTTAAAGAATTGATAAATTTTGAATGTTATTTGATAAAATCATTTTTTGAAATTATTGAGCGTTTTGAAAGTTTTTTTTTTATATAAATAAGAAGAGTTCAAATATTTATAAAAAATTGCGAAATACGCGGCTTTTCGTTTAATCTTAATTAAATTCGATTTTATGATTTTCATTATTTAGACGTTGGATAGATTTAAATTAATTAATGAAAATAATTTCATGTTATTTACGTTTGTTTTATTCAAAAATTTGTTAATTTTCGATAACGATTTATTATAATAATATTTTGACGTCGTTAAATTTTTTTTTGTTTATCGTTTTGACATTTGCGGGATTATAAATTGAGTTTTTTTTATCATTTTCTTCTCTTTTTTATTTCTCATTTTTTTATTTTTCGTTATAATTTTTATCAAGAAATCGTTTATGTATTTTTTTTCGTAATTAATGTTATATAAAAAAGGGATATCAATTAATAATTTAAAAAGCGGATTGAGATGATTATAAGAATCGTTTTGAAAAAGAAGTTTTAGATTTTTGATTTTCTTAATGTGTGAAAAAATGTGAAATGTGAAAAACGATTTTCGAATATTATAATTCAATATCGAGAAAAGAATGTTTTTGTATTGAAATTGATTAATAATCGAATCTTTTTATTGTTTAAATCTAATTTAATTAATAATGAAAACGATTTTTTTCAAAATGAATTCGTAATTAAAATAATGATTTAAAATGCGTTTGATTTGATTTTAAAAAACAATTTTTCACGTAATAAGATTCGTTATTTCTTTTTTAACGAATCGTTTATTAATAAAAAACTCTCTTAAGTTTATCGTTTTTTGAAATTGCGTTTTCGTAACTTTGAAATATAATGTTCGTGAATAATATTTGATTAATAAAAAATTTAATTTGTTTTATTTGCGTTTTAATTTAAAATTATTATTTGAATTAATCGAGATAAAAATTGATGAAAAATTGAAATAATTATTTGAATTAATTGAGATAAAGATTAATGAAAAATTGAAATAAATTTCGCATTTTTAATTTAAATTTATGAAATTATAAAATTAAAATATAAATTATGTGAAATGTGTTTATCAAAAAAGAAGTAAGATGAATTACGAAATGAAAAAATATTAATTTTCGAAATAAAAATTTTTCGATTTTGAGCATCATTTAAATAATAATAATATGTGCGTTAAATAAATTTTCGTAATTGAAAATTTCATCTTTTTATTTATAGGGGTTTAAATTCGTAAATTTTCATTATTTTTTTTAACGTTTAACTTGACGAAAAGAGATTAGAATTTTATAATTTCGATATCTTTTTCGATATCTCTTAAAGGATTTTTTTTTTTTTTTTTTTCGAAATTTTTTTATCGAGATTTTTTTATATTTTCGGTCGTAGTTTTTTATAAGTTTTTTCGTTTTATCGAAATCCTTTATATTATATTAAATATTGTGAATTGATTTTCAATTTTTTCATTTTATTAGATATTATACGATTTTTTTTTTTGATGTGAATCTTTATTTCGCGGATGGATCTTTTATCGGTCGATGAATTTTTCAATTTTATGTTTATTTTTGATTGCTGGTTCGTTTTTATCGATTATCGGTTTTTGATCTTCTTTTCTCGATTTTCAATATGAATCTTTTTTTTTTGATGCGAATTCGAGCATAATGATCGAAAAAATTGAATAAACCTTTTAAATTTTCGGAAGTTTTAATTTATAAGTTAAGTTTTTTTATTATTTGAGAATTCGAAAAGATTTCATCTTTTAATTGAATAATTTAATATTCTTCAATTTAGAAAGTTTATATTCGTAATAAAGTTTTATATATATTTTATTATCAAATTTTATAATCAAAGATTTATGTTTTTTATTATATTTGATTTTTATTTTCGCGACGACGAAAGCAAGAGAGTCGATAACTTTTTAACGATTTCGATTTTTATCGTTGATTATATCGATTTATCTCTTGACAACGACGTTATTGATATTTGTTTCGTTATTTAATTTCATTTCATAAACGATTTCATTAATAATCTTTTTTATCGAGATATTGATTGAATTATTTAAGGTTTTTTTTAAAATAATGAAAAATTTGTTTTATGAAACGTCAGAATGATAAATAATATGAAAACGTAATGCAATTTTCATGATTTAATTAATTTTTTTAAATTATTCGTTAATTTATGAATGATAAATTATGAAAATTATTAATTCAATTTTTAAAGCAGTGAAAATGATTTTTTAAAAATCGAAAAGAAATTTCAAATCGCGATTCGAGATAATGATTCGCGGAATTTCTTAATTCGTAAAGATTTTTAATAACGTTATCGTTTATTTTGTTGCGTTTTAAATTGTTTTTTTAATAACGTTCGTTATTTTTTTCGAGAATTTGTATATTATATTTATTAAAACGTTATTTTCATTTTTTAAAAGAGAAAAAGTTAAAATGAAATTTATCATGATCGTATAAAAATTTGCAGATGAAGTTATTATCGATTTCAAAGATTTATAAAACGCGTGTTTAATGATTTGATTTAATTAACATTGCGAACAATGTAATATATATTTTTTAAATCTTCGAATTAAATGTTTCATGTAATAATTTTCGATGATTCGTTTATAGATTTTATGAAAATTATTATGACTTTGAAAATTATGTGTTAATTCGAACATTTTTTATTTTATGTTTTTGAGAATATAAAGACGTTTTTTAAAATTGAATAAATCGCGATAATAAACGAGCTTTTTTCGTTATACGAATTGAATGTTTAAAAATTTTATTATTTTTATGAATTTTTCGTTTTTTAAAAAACGGTCCCTTTCTCGCAATAAAGATTTATAAATCTTAAATTTTTTTTTATTTTTTTTATACGTTTTTTCAAATTTAAATCGATAATTTTTAAACATTTTCGTTAAAGTGAAAATATAAATATTAATTTCGTTAAATACGTTGAATTTATTAATTTTATATCTTTTCTTTCGCTTATAAAGAAACCTAAAAAAAACATTTAAAATCACGTTTTGTTTTTTAAGTTTTTATTGCATATTTAAATTGAATTGCGAAACGTATTAAAAAGTTTATATAAATCGTAAATTTATTCGATTCGAAAATGAAGAGAAAAATGTAATTTGTTATACGATATTTATGATAATAAAATGATTCGTGAAGATGATTATCTTTTTTTCGGATTTTTGATTCAACATGTGAGAAATCTTTTTTAACATTTATATTAAAATTCCGATTTTTAATTTCGTGAATCAATATTTCAATTTTATAAAATTCAAAAGTTTTGATAAAAATATGATAAATTGAATATTGATTTTTGAAAAAGAATTTTTTTAAGAATCATCGAGAACGTGATATAAAATTATTTCAAATTTGTATTTTTTGAATTCGTCGAGGTTAGCATAAAGTTGATATATCGAATCATGATAATAAAAATAAGTTTTCGTGATTAAGGTTTTTTGAAAAATCTCGAAAATCTTTTTTTTTTTTTTAATAGAAATTATTTTAATGTTTTTAATATATTTTTTTTAAATTCGATTTTTTTATGCAAATGAGCGTTTGAAAAGTTTAATTTTTAAATGTTATAATAATTCGAAAATTTGAGTGAAATATCACACATTTCTTCATAATCAATTCGTTATTTTTATATAAGTTTTTAAATTTTTTAATGTTTTTGAAAAGCATATTTTTTTGATCGCGATAATTCTTTTTTTAATAATTATAAATTTAAAATCATTTATCTTTTGATTTAATAAGGTGACGAATGAATATTTTAAATAAGATTTTTTAAATTTAAAAGTGATTTTCAATTTCGCGAAAAATCGAAAAATCGTTTTTAAATGCTCGAAATGTTTTTTTGTTATTCGCGAAAAAATAATTATATCGTCGATATAACATTTTGTAAAATAATGATATTAATATAAAAATTCGTTCATTTTCCTTTATACGTAAAGAATAAAATTTTTAAATCTCATTATTATGATATTGAAATGTTTCGATTTTTTATGAAATATGATAATGAAACGTTAATGATGATTTTTTTTGATTAAAAATAAATGAAATTGTTTATTGTAATCGATCATGTTAATGAAATTATATTTTTGAATAAAAATAATGATATCCTTTTGGAGCGGAATTGAATAATTATTTGAAATAATAATTTTGTTTAATTTTCGAATATTCATAATCACTCTTTTTTTTCGTTTTGAAATCTTTTTTGAATTAATATAAATGATTTTGTAAATCATAAAAATCGAAAAGACAAAAGATGTAGATTTTATTAATCAATTCATTTTTTTTTATGAATACATTTTATTAAATTTTTCATTTATCAATTTTCTGACTTTCGAAATAAATGAATATATTTTATTTTTCAATTTCGTTATCGAAGATTATTAATTTATGATGATAAACATTTGCATTTATTCGGATTCGGATAAATCGATTATGTTTTTGATATTCTTTTAAATTTTAAGATTTTTTTTCATAATTCGACATATGACATTTACGTATTTTTATTTATTATAAATCGTTATTTCGTTTAAAAGTTGAATTTTCAAAAAGGGATCGATTAAGATTTTTTTAAATGTTGATTTTAAATTTAATAAATTCGTGAATTTCGCAATTATAGATTTCTTATTTTTAAAAGTCTTTATTATCAAAAAATGATTTTTTAAATCAATTTAATAACTTTTTTAAGTCTTATATTTTATAATAATGTTTATTTTTTGACGATAAAAAATTAAAAACGAATATGTAAAATTATTTCGAATATTTATGAAATCAAAATTTGCGTTTACGAAATGAGAATACATTTTTTTTATTTTTGATTTAAAAATAAAGTTTCGATTGAAAAGAAGATCTTTATCGCGTAAAAAAATGTTTATAATTTTTGTTATTTTAAATAAAATCATTTATTTGCGTTTCGAGTATATGATTTTTCGAATTTGAATATTGTTTCGAGCGATAATTTGAATAAAAACGACGATATTTTCGCATTTTGTGAAATTTTTTTTTTTTTTCGAAATGTTGATGATTACGTTTTCAAGATCGAAAATATTTATATTAATTAAGAGATTCGTTTTTAAATTATTTATTACGTGAATATTTTTGATAAATTTTATAAAGATTGAGGTTTTATCGCTTTTCTTTTTTATAAAAAATAAGAAATTGAATTATTCATTAATAAAATGTTTATTAAAATCAATTTTTCGCAAAGTTATTAAAACTTTATATTTGTTCAATTTGAATTCGATAAATAATTTTTTTAAGAAAAGTTTATTAATTATGCTTATAAAACATTTTATATTTAAACATTTAAATTTTGACGACGTTTTTATTATAAGATTTATCAATTTTATGAAATAATGTTATGATTGAAAAATTATATCGAAAATAAAAAAAAATGATATCGAAGATTCGATTATATGTAATAATTTTGAATTCATAATTATAAAAACGATTTCAAATTTTTTCGAAGGATTAAGATTCTTTTAAAGATGTTTTCGAGAATTAAGATTTTTTTAAAAATGTTTTTGAAAATAAGATTTGATCTTGATGTGAGCGTGTAATAAATTGTTTGAGAAAAAGTCTTTTTTGCAAATACGATATTGAAATTGTTTTTTTTTCTTTTTAATGATAATATAATATGTCATAAATATAAATTTAATATTGATTTCGTTATTTTTAAGGTTTTTTTTTTTTTTAATAAATTTTTTTTTATTCGCATTATGAAATTGTTTCTCGTTTTCATAATATATATAGGAATTTTAATAATTAATATTTTTATAATAACCTTTAAGATCATAATTCTCGTTAAGAAAATCGTTAAAATATGTTTTTTGAGAAACTTTAAAAGGCGACATTTTCGTAAATTTTTAATTCTCATATGATTTTTGATTTTTATATGATCTTTGGTTTTTTTTATACGATCTTTGTTAATAAAAAGGTCGATTATTACGATTCGCATAATTGTTCTCGTAATTTTGATGATAATTATTCGATTGAGCATTTTTTGTCGTAATTATTAATGATTATTTTGAAATGAATAAAGCGTATTTTTGATTATATGAGCGATGATATAAACTTTAATGTTTGCGTTTATGTAATTTGAAGAAAAAAAATTTAATTTGATTATAAATAAATTTTTATTTGTTCGTTTAATGTTTATTGTTGAAAATTGTAAATTTATTAAACGTATTGAGGATATATAAGAAAATTTGATTATTATTGATTTTCGTAAATCGAATATAATGATGTCGATTGATAAATATGAATATCGAATTTATGAGAATTCGGCATTATGAAGAAACGTGAAGGAAAATAAGGTCGTTATAACGTTTTTTGATATTCATTTTATCTTTTTTTAAATAAAGATTTGTTTTTGTTAAATCGTTATTTTCGATTTCGTTTTCGATCTTTTTTTTTATTTTATTTTCGAACTTTTTTTCGCATATCTTTATATTGTGTTTTTTTTTGTTAATGAATACGATATTAAAAAAATTTTTTGTTATTAAGTTTTTTCGTGAATTGTTCAAGCGTGATTAAGAAAGTTAAGAAAAATATTGAAACTTGTAAATTCACATTTAAATGATTTTATATTCAAATAATTTGTGTATGTTCATCGAAAATCCTTATTTATATTGCATATTTGAAAACGTTTTGTATATAATTTATGAAATTTTTTTTATTTCCGACGTTAATGAGAATATATATTTATTTGATGAGTTGATTTAATGTCGAAAACATCGAGATTTTGAATCTTTTTTGTAAATGAATGAATGTTTTTTTAAATTTCGTTTATAATTGCATTATGATATTTTTCTCATTTTGAAAAAGAATGTTTAATTATCAAAAAAATGTCGTTTCACGAAAATAAATGAAAAGATTTGTTTATATGATATTTTCTTTTTTGATTATAATGTAATTTTTTATTCGTCGACAAAAGAAATATATTTTTCGATATATGTTTTTTTTGTTTATAAAGACAATGTCATCAATATCGTAAAATTCTTTTAAATTTGAATGAAAGAATTTTAAGTCGAAAGCACGAAAATTATTTTTAGAATTTCTTTAAATTTGTTTAAAAGGTTTTTGAGGTTTTTGCGGTTTAGAAAAGTTTGTTGAATTGAATGTAAATTGAAGGTTATTTAAGGTAGTTTGCATAGTTTGTAATATTGTTTATTATATGACAAAATTTACCTTTAAAAAAATAAAAGATAAGGATTTCGTTATGTTTTCTTATTCGAAATTCCTTAATTGACTTTGAATAAAAGTTCGATTATTATTAAGATTGAAAAAATCAATATTAAAGAAATTATGAAATTCGTTAAAATTATTATTATTTTCGATTATTTTATTAAAAATAGTTCTTTTTGATGGAAAAAAAGAGAATTTCAAATCGTTAAAAGATAGAGAAAATGTAAAAAATGATTTAGATTTTTGAATTGTTGATGAGGAGAGTGAAAGAATAGAACGTTTTGATGTGAATATAAATTAATATCGTTCTTTTTTTTGAAGAATCGGATTTTTTATATCAAGGGTAATCGTTTCGTTAAAATGAATAAATTCAAATGTGAGATCGTTATTAAATAGATTTTCGGAATTTTTTTTGATAAGGTGAATAGGTTTAGATGTGAGATCGTTATTAAATAGATTTTTAAAAGTTATTTTATTTTCTTTTTGGGTGATTATCTTGATAAATGAGATAATAAAAGAAATATAAAACGTTATTTTTATCGAAGGTGGGTCTTAAAACCTTTGAAAGGTTTGAATTTTTTGATTAAATGTTCGGAAAGTAGTTCGTAAAGAAGATCGATTAATTGTTTAATTCGATGATCAAGAATGGGATTTTAAAGACGTTGATCGGGTTTTGACACGTTCGTCAATAAGAAAGTTTGAAATGTTTTTGCTAATTTTTGAAGATTTGAGATTATTTTTCACGATTTGAGATATAAATCGATGAACGTTTTGATTAAAAAGATTCGTGAAAATGTGTTTATTTTAAAAGAAGTTTTTAAATTAAAAAGTGAGAATAATAATTTTTTGAAACATAAAATTTAAAATAAAAATGAAATTCGATGTTTTAAATATAAAAATATGACGAATTGAGGAAAAAAATTATAAGAGAAATTTTTTTCGACGAAGAAAATAAGAAGCATTTGTCTCACATAATCGTTTCGAATTATGAAAATTAATAATTCGATCTCGATTCGAGATTCGAGGTTCGAAATTCGAAATTCGAAATATGAAATTTAATATAAGAGAGAATTCAATATAAGAGAAAATCTAATATAAAATAAAGTGAAAATTAAAACGAAAGATGCTCGTTTTGGAATTCGATTTTAATGAAAAAAAAATTTGGTGTTTAAAAATTGATGATTATGTCGGAAGATTGATGTTTGAAATTGATGATATTGAAATGAACATTCAATGTTGTTATTAATTGGCAAGGTTTTCGATAAAAATGAGATTTTTATATCACGGAACGGTTTTTTTCATATGCGGAAACAAAAGAATAAAAGATAGAAAAACAAGTTATGTTATTGAGTGTGTGATTATTGATGTATTTTTTATGCTAAGAAAGCTACGTTATGTTGAATACCAAGCTATCTAGCAAGTAACCATAACATATAACGTCTTTATAAATTTATAAATCTTATTTTTTTTGTTTTTAATTTTTAATTTTGTGAATTATATCACATAAATTATCTTTTTAACATCGTCATATAAAAAACGATTTTAACGTTTATTTATATAAGTTTTTAATTTAAAATTGTCGCAAATGCGAAAATAATCTTATAATTTATAAATTTTATTATTAAAACGAAAGTTTTATTAAAGTCGATCTCTTCTCGTTGTTCGAAGTCACGACTTATTTAATAAATTTTATATCGAACGATTTCATCGATAAGATTTTCTTTGATGTTGTAAATTTATTTATTTTTTCAAAACACGCGCATTTGAAAATAAATTCATTAAAATTTAAATATCGTTAATAATAATAAAATTGATTTCGTTTTATATGATTATTTATTAATGCATTTTACGATAAAAATTCATTATGATTTTTTTGAAATTTCGAGATTTATAAGATTCAATAAAAATGACTTTTGTTAATAAAACGAAAAGGTTTAAAATGAAATTTTAATATAATTTCGTGATTTTGAACGATTTTATAATAAAAATAAATTCGAAAATTTTATTGATTATGAAGCGAATAATAGATTTGAGCGTAAATGTAAATGAAAATAAAGAAGTTGTAATATTGTCGTTGAATATATTAAACGATCGTTTAATTATAAATTTTAAATCAAATACGCTTGCGATTTTTGGCGGAGTTCTTTTTAAGATTAAAATGAAATTAAATTAATCATTAATCATTTTTTCGATAATTGTATATTTCTTTTAACGCTTTTCCCCTGAAATTGTAAATGAAAAAAAAAATGATTTTAATATTCGATATTTTTAGCGAATTTGCGTTTATTACGATAAACGTTAATTTGTTTTTCGACGATAACGGTGTTTAATTCGAAAGAAATGAATTTGAAAAAGACGTTATCGATTTAATTAACATTAAAGACAATAATTATCTCATCGTTATTTAAAAACATACGATAATTCTTATCTTAATATTTTAAAAAACGCTTTTTGACGACGCGATCTTGATATTTCTTTCAATTAATATTACGAAAAACAATTTGATAATAATCGATTTGATCGATAATGCGTAAAGGAAATATATTTAAAAAAAAATCGATATTAATCTCGAATGAAATAACGTTATAATCAATAACGAATTGAATATTACGAAAAATATTAATTGCTTAAACGAATTTTATTTAATATTTTCAAAGTAATTTTTTTTTTAAATATAACGTTTATTTTGCGTTGAATAATAACGTTTAAATATTCAAATTTGTTATTTATTTAAAAATTATCAGATATAATGCGTTTTCAAATAATATCTTTAAATAATCAAAAAACTTTCATTTGATAATTATCGAATTTAATATCGCAATTAATGCGGAAACGAATACATTTATTGTTATCATATTTCGAATTATTAAAAAACATTTTAAACGCGATCAGAATTATTGAAGCAAATTTATCGAATAATAAATAAACGTTAAATCGAAGAATTTTATCATCAAAAAAGGTGATCATTCACTTAAAGTTATTTTAAAAAACATTGAATAAACCCTAAAAATCGCTATAAATTAAATCGTTTTATTATCTTTTAAAAACAATATGTCATTTATATGATTTCACTTTTATATTAATTATAAAACATAATTCGCAAATATCGTTAAAAAGTGAAATGAAGAAATTTATAAATTATTAAACACGATGTTTTTTCAAATAATATTTTTAAATAATCGAAATTTTTTTATTTGATAATTGTCGAATTTAATATCGCAATTAATGCGAAAATAAATATATCAATTATCGTCGTATTTTAAATCATTAAGAAACATCTTAAATGCGATAAAAATTATTAAATTAAATTTATCGAATAATAAATAAACGTTAAATCGAAAGCTTTTATTGTTAAAAAAGATGATTATTCATACAAAATCATTTCAAAAAATATCAAATAAATCTTAAAAATCGTTATGAATTAAATCGTTTTATTATCTTTTAAAAATAATGTGTTATTTATGTGATTTTATTTTTATGTTAATCATAAAGCATGATTCGCAAGCATCGTCGAAAAATGAAATAAAAAAAAATTCATTTTAACGCACATTTAAATTAATTTTTTGAGATTTTAAACATTTAAATATTTATAATATATATATCATATGCGAAAAGTTATTTTATTAATTTGAAACTTTAATAAAAAATTTAAAAAATTTTGATTATCAAAAACAAATTCAATTAAAAATTCATTATAAATGAATTTTTACTTATTAACGATTATTAAAATTAAAAGAATTTCTTTTCAAATATCAAACGCATAAAGACGATTTTAAATACATTTAAAGAAAAAACGTTATTTTTTGATAATAATGTTATTAAAAATAAAAGTCAAAGAAAATCCTTATTTCTTTAATTGTTTTTTAAAAATGAAATTAAAATCGTAATTAAGCATAAATTAAACCTCTTAAAAGAATTAAAATGCGTTTAATATTATTCATTTTACATTTAAGTTCGATGTTTCCGAAATCAATAATTACATAATCATTAATAAGATTATTCATAAAACGTAAAAGTTCAAAAAATTCAAAAATTTTGAAAATCGAAAAAATGTAAATTATATATTAAATATAAACACAATTTCATAATTAAAAAGAAGACATTATTATTATAATAAATAAAGCGATAATTTACGTTTTATCAACAACTCTCAACTTAATAATCTCATAAACCTTTTTGATTAAAACGTTAAAATTTATAATAAATTCGAAAATCGATTTAAAAACGATAAGAATAATAAAAATAATATAAACGATAAAACAACGAACGATTTTTGATTAAATAATTATCACAACTGCGTTAACATTATTAAGTTGTTTTTTTAATTTTTTAATAAATTTAAATACGAAATTTTCTCTTTCTCGATCACGTTTTTCATAATTTTCACGATTATAATTATCACGATTATCACGATTATCACGATTATCACGATTATCACGATTATCACGATTATCGCGATCTTCGCGATCTTCTTTATTTATATCGTTTTCATTTGATCGTTTATTGCGTTAATCGTATTCGTTAATATCGTGTTAATTCTTTTTATAATGAATATAATATTTGTAAATTTGAATATAAATGCGAAAATTGTTGAAATTTGCGCTTATTTAAATATGATATTTGATAACATCTTTAATAATAGTAAAAGTAAACATAAATTATTGAATATATTCAAGAAAATCGGTAATAATGATAATAAGTGTATAAACTTTCGAATGTGTAAAATCAAATAAATTAATAACGATATTAAAAAATCGAATTATTATATAATGTAACGTTCATTTGATCTTATAATCTTTATTATAAATGTTATAAATTTAATTATAATTCTCGCGATACGCATTATATTAAAAATTTAACCTTTTATAAAAATAATTAATTTTTTAATTTTTATCGAATAAAAAGATCGCTCGATCGAATTAATTTTTAAAGTTTCAAATAACGTTTATAAAGATATTAATATATTTTTATAACTTATTTTCGTAAACGATTAAAATAAAAAGTTTTAATTTAAAAATAATAAAATTGAAAATGTCGAAATCTCGAGATTTATATTTTTCAATTTTTTTTTAAAAAAAATATTAACGTCACATAATTTATTTTTCGATTGTTCGATTTTTTTCGAAAAATTTATATAAAAGTTTAATATATATAGCTTTATAGTTTTATCGAATTTAAAGAAATTTTTCAAAAAATACGAATATTATCGTAATTTATTGATTTTAAATTAATCGTAATATAATTTATAATTAGTTGTAAATTATCTAAAATCAACTTTTCATCAAGTGTTTATTAACTCTTCATTGACTCTTTATCGACTTTTTATCGACATATAATTTCAAGTAATTAAATAATAATGAAACATTCTCAATAATGAATATCAATGTACGTTTTAAGAAACGTGACATTATTTATTATGCGGTGTTTCTGCGCTATTATGTAGTTCACATCATTAATACGAATAAATCATTATTGTCGGTTAATGTTCAATACACTTACAATTCCCAGATGGGGTAACTTCTTAAGATAGGTGAGTGAGCGCTATTATGCAATCCCCACCATTGACGCGAATGGGCCATTATTGTTTATTAATGTTTAATACATTTAAAAGTCCCAGATGGGGTAATTCCTTTGAGATAAAGTCTCGATAAACCTTTCTTATTTCGATAAACCCTTTGTTTAATAACTAACACATTTCAACGTTATAATGTATCAAAATATGAAATAAAACATTAAACTGTATTGCTTTAAAAGTGTTACGAAAGAAAGACCGATTCATGTACGGGCGCACTAATTGTGTGCACGTGACTGCCATGGCTTGGCGTCACGTGACCCGAACTTCAACAGCTTCTTCCTGCAAACCACCTGAATGAATAAAAAATCATTTCGTGATCGCTTTCCGTGGGAGCCCACTTTCCGCCAAAGCTCTTCATCAGGAAGGAAAAGCATCAAAGGACAGTCGGGAGACTTCTATTCTTGCTCACTGTTTGATATTATCGGTCACCTCTTTGGCCCTTTCGCTCCCAGTAGCGCTCGTGGCGGATAGCTCTTTCGAGCTCCTGTAGTGGAGTTTATCTAATTTTATTAGCTAAGTGTCGGTTGAAAGCCCGTACAGTCTGATAATACTGCACCAAGAGCCCGTGAAAGTTATCAGAGATGACTTTGTATGTAGTCCAAAATACGGGAAATATCGGCTCTGTTTAACTTCTCTATCGACACAGAGAATTCATACATTCACGTTCTAATAACAGTGAAAGCTGTTTTGAGGTATTCATGCTGACTGTCAGAATGGCGGTAGGTGAAAAGGATACCCCCCGTTTTTGATCCTGAAGACGCTGAGCAAAAAGCTGTACATGCCAAACATTACGGCCCCCCAAATGAAAACGGCTAACTGCTGCGCCTTGGGATCTAACATGCGAGGTACCCTGAGCGCCAAGGCAATGGTTGCGAACGAAAGCGTACCATCTAATTGAAAGTCCTTAGTATGAACGTGCCAAGTGCCCATTTGGACTGGGGAAACATACACATAGCAGCTACAATTTGGGTCTCCATGCCAAATTGATTAGAGAAACCACCAGCAAAATAGGATATCCCACCTTGCCCATTTCCTGCCACGTATGGAACCTTCCTGATGTGATTGAACATGTGGCCACTTGTGAATAGTAGAATAGTGATCAGGCTAATTCCAGCCCACAGGTTTTTATTTTGTATCACTGGTAGGATATAAGGGTAGGCGACACTTAAAAAAGATACGATGCCAAGGAGAGTAGTAGTGACGGTGATAATGCGAACGTAATTCAAGGGTCGCTGTATGGCGGGCTTGGGACCGTCTGGCAAATAACGACTAATCCAACCAACCACTTGCTCGGCGGACTGAGGACTTCAAGACCATGAAAGTCAGCCAAGGAGTGCATTGAGGTCTTCCATACAAACTTACCCGGCGGTGAAATCATATCGAATGGGCTGTCCGTCAGGTTTTGCGTTTGGACCCGTAGTTGGCGGGAATAAAAGAAAGATGGGAGCAGTTTGTAGCATAAGCTGGGAAGAGCAGTCAGCCGAAGCCAGCCATTGATAGCATTGACCCCGCTTTCGTTAACAAGTACCTTCTGGAAAGTCCCCTTTCCATCTGCGAAATCTAGGGTCCCCAGCAAAATTCGGGAGTCTCCATGTCTATCTCCCTTTGCCCAACTTTTTCCAAGCAGGTTCCATTCAGGCTGGAATTCACGGCATAGCTGGCAACCAAACCGTGCTTCGAGGGCAGTAAGGAGAACAACCAAGGAATGGTTACGAGGGTTGGTCGTCAATTCGTCGTACGATGCATCGTCTAGTCGCAAAGGCGCCGATGAAAGTGATTTGGCAAGGTAATTCTCAAATGTCCCGCCAGAATTTTTCTTTGCCCCAAGACATGAGATTGACAGCAGCGTCAGAGTGAGTAAGCTTGAAAGTTTCATTCTGACTCGTTAAAGTAGCAGTTATGATTGTGAAAGTGGACAGCGAGATTGTTTTTGGATTTCTGGCCTTCATCCTTGTTTATCCGCTGCCACACTAGCAATAGCGCTGATTTTGTTTACTCTTGGCGTCCCCGCGTCGTTCCTCCCACCTACCTAATGTTTCACTTTGCAGCAGGCTAGATTTCTTTAATTTGTTTATTCCAAAATATTCTACATAGAGAGAGAACACGTTTTTGCCCTAGTAGCGAGCTCAATGGAGCAGTTGCAACAGACCCTCGAGTCTTGCGTCTTCGAGTTGGCTTACGAAAGGACTTGTCGCCAAGTTGAGATTGTTTGTGATGCAGAACGACTCAGGCAGCTTCGAGTACACACTCTGCTCTTGGAGGGGGACAATGACGACCTACACATACAATTAGCTCAAGACGACGATCGCATTGATGGACTGGAAAGATTCAATCAAAGATTCCAAGAGGATTTTGAAGTCTGTGGCGGCAAACTCGAGAGTGCTCATGGAGACTTACGAATCAAGTCACGAGAAGTTGAAACATTGAAGGTTTGAGCGCCGTGAGCACGATTTTGATGCCATAGATAAGCTGACGTCTGGTGACAGGCGGAACTCAACTCTTTGCACGGAGTGACTATGGACTCGACGAAATTGTTGACGGAAAAGCTCACCCTAGCCCGCGAGCTGTCGGCACTGAAACCCGAGGTCGATCATTTGCGATCTCAAGCCGCATCACATCAGTCATTACTTGCCGAGAAATTATCTTTACAGCGGGAATTGAGCACAGCACAGATAGATCTGGAAACAGAAAAGCGCGCAATACAGAGAGCGCTAGCCAAGGAGGGCAACTTACAGGCTGAAGACGCCA
The DNA here is from genome assembly GCA_009733775.1 of Alectoria sarmentosa. NCBI lineage: Eukaryota > Fungi > Ascomycota > Lecanoromycetes > Lecanorales > Parmeliaceae > Alectoria > Alectoria sarmentosa. The sequence continues at coordinate 34,760 of WOGZ01000297.1, forward strand.
AACTTGAATCTCGAGTAGAGAGCTTGCAGGCAGATCTTGCAAAAGAACGCCGAGAACGACAAAAGATCGAACGCGAGGCTCATAGAGAGTCTACTGAAGCGAAGAACAGGATAACTACATTGGACTCTCGGTTGGATGCATTCAGGAACAAATTGAAGTCTACTAAAGAACAGCTCAAAGAAGTGCAGACGGCTACGCTGACAGCGCAAGCATCCAACCACGGTAAATTCAATGCCGCATCCGCGTTGGTGAATTCAACCACGTCTTTGGCGGGGAATCCAAGCAAACGAGCAATTACGCAAATTGATGCCGAAACGATACTCGGTACGCCTGGATACCTTCCAGCGGCAAAGAAAAGCAAGCGGAGATCGACCGTGATCGGCGAGAAGTCCACATTCTCCATCACTCCCTTCCTCAATCGAACGGCGAGCGCGGCTCCAGAAAGTCCACCTTTAGAGAACGCTAGTGGAGATGATGAAGGTTATGTCAAGGAATTTGACAGCCTGTCTGGGAACTCGAAACAAAAGGTGGTGTCATTGGACGCGATGTCTGACTTGTTGGACAAGTCTGATGCCACAAGAAAAGGGTTACAAGCGAACATACGCTGTATACTTGAACACGCGAAAACAGGTAAAGAAACTTCAAAAGCTCCTCTGGCACAGAAGAAAAAAGCCGCGCCTACCCTGGAACAGGTTACAGAAGAGGAGAACAACGAGACTGGAGGGTCAACGAAGAGCATGGATGAGCCGGCGGCAACCAAATTTTCCTCCAATGAGACGTTTGATGGGGGACTTGAAATGAAAAAGAGGAAGAGGAAGTTGCTTAGAGGCGGTCTGGGGAAGACGCTGTTCGATGAAGATGAGGGGGACGCGCTTAAAGAAGACCGAATGCTCGGTGGAGTAAAAGGATTTGGGACGCTGGGAAAAGGAGGACTCGGAGCCCGAAAGTTTGGGCCTCGCAAAGAAATTTCTTCCTTTGGTGCCATATCCCCATTGAAAAGAGACAGGAAAGGTGCTCAGTAATGGGTGAAAAGCCTGGTGTGTGATTTCCAATGATTTATTGGACCAATGGGGAGCATCTTGAGATGTTCGAACAACAATTCCATGATTGCCAGGTAGTACAGCGGAACTTCCGAGATTCGGATACTGCTACTAGTTTGTAAAAAAGGGATCCTTGCCGGCAGAAGACTAGGCAAATATATCCCACTTATTAGACCAAAAGCAATCGACCTTGAGAATTTAAAGCAGTGATGGCGGTTATTGTTTGAGTTCATGTTTCCTAGAGGGCTGAAAAGTGGCTCCGAATACAGCGATCTATTATTTCAACCCACATTGACCCGTACCTGCATCCAAGCAAGGTGTCAGGCCCACTGGGCGCTGGGAGGACGCGCACTGCTCCAACGGCATGGCTTATTTATCCAACTATATTCCTCCTCCGCCTCCTCCCAGCGATGGAAAGTACGACAAGCGAAAGATAAATTTGCCATCAACGCCAAAGTACAAGGTCTGAAAAGCCGCGCTGCTTTCAAACTGCTAGAGGTCTGTTTTAGCCTACCGTCCATTTTATGACCTTCTTGGGCAAATCTTGTCGGCTGACTACGTCTGTCAGATCAATGAGAAATACAAGATATTCCGTGGAGGCCAGACAGTTGTGGATTTGGTACACGGGCTTTCTCAACCCTGATACCGAGCGCTGACAAGTTCAGGGCTACGCTCCTGGATCCTGGTCGCAAGTGGGTCACCCTTACGTCTCTACTTTCAACGCAGAGCTTACTTTGTCTCTTTAGGTTGCCGTGGACCGTACTTTTCCCAATGGAAGAGTGCTGGGTATTGACATTATCCCAGCTCAACCACCCAAAGGTGTCTCGACCATCCAAGGAAATTTCCTCTCGTCGGCTGTGCAGGAGGAAGTAAAGAGGTTCCTGCGTGATTCTGATCGAGGGCGGATCAAACAAGAGCCGTCCTTCATTGCAGAGGAAGGAGAAGACCAAATGACGGAAGAAAACCTTGAGCAAAGCTCATGGAGCTACCTCGAGCTTGAGACAAGAGTCGATAGCGGAACTCCGAGCCGTGCTGATTCAGCCGCGCAAAATATACGTGCAGACGGGTCCAGGACAGGCAAGGTGGACAGTGGAGTGGTGGATGTGGTTCTCAGCGATATGTCCGAACCCTGGGAGCAGACACACGGCTTTTGGAAGAGAAGTCTGAGTGACCCGTACTATAGGATGATGAATACGAGCGGAGTGAGCTTTAGAGATCATGCCGGTAGTATGGTAAAAAGCAGCAGTGGCCTCGTAAACTGCAGAAAGCTGATTGGGGTATATCATAGGATCTATGTGACGCTGCACTACGCTTCTCTTTCGACACGTTGCGGGCTGGCGGCCACTTCGTCTGCAAATTCTATCAAGGGTCAGAGGATAAGGCTCTAGAGCTCCGATTGAAGAACCTTTTTTCAAAGGTCCACAGAGAGAAGCCACAATCCTCACGCAGCGTAAGAGCTTCAAACATTCCTGAAAATGGTGAGGCTGACCTATTGCACAGGAATCAAAGGAAGCTTACTTTGTTGCATTGAGAAGAAGACCTCGTTCTTAGAGGAGTGATGGCTTCGAACATAATTGGTATATACAAACGCCAACAATGTGGATCCAAAACATTCGTTGAAGCTCCACTAAATATCAGCTCCAATGCCAATGCATGTCAGTCAATAACAACACCTTGAGACCGCAAAACGCCGACTGTGCAAGCGAATTTCAGATTGTTTCGCCTTCACCTTCTTCCTCGGTCCCCCCTTCGTCGCTCCATTCCATCTCGGCCAGCGCTTTCTCTGCTGATCGTTGGACCTACGGTGCGTCAGTCTTGTGATTTTCAGTACTAACAATATTCTCACCTCTGCTAGTCCGCTGAGATCCTCAACGAAGCCTTTTTCGTTGAGCGCTTTCCTTACAAATTGCCAACCTCCAGATTTGAAAGCACTAGTAATCTTATCCGAGCAAGCGCTACAGCAATCGTAGCTGTTGCCCTTTATCATAATATTTTGGAAATTTGATAGATATCCACGAATCTGATGAGGCACGAGACCCAGAGGATGATCTCCACTGTCCTCCGTCGTGCTAGTTGGCGCTGGAGCGGATGCTCCCAAAGGATGTTGCAGTAAGGACACAAGGATCTCGACGAGTATTGCAGAAGCTATCGCTGCAATCCCTGGACGCGTGACTGTGCACTGCTGGTCAAGAGTTCGATCTGTGACAGACTGCGAGAGATGATTATCAGCCTCTTGGAAATTAGCAACTTGATGATCAACCTACATCTGCTGGGGCTACAACATCATTACAGAAGTAACAACCGAGCTCTTGCCCCGGGCTGGAAGTACTGCTCGTGCCGTGACGCATGACGACGAAAGAGTCGAATCCCAACGCCGCGTTCATGACTAATTTACCTGCTGCTTTGCCAATCACTGTAGGCAGCCATCGACTTTCACGGGTGTCCATAAGCAAGAAGATGGCGTCATGTTCCTCGATGAGCCGCTGTAAGGTCTCAAATTCTGACTTGACAACAGCTTCATCCATGATAGGGTGCCCCGCCATAGGAACTGACATTACGTAGCCGCTCGAATCGATCCCCGGGTATACCTCCTTCAGCGCTTCTGACGCTCGGACTGCCTTTTTCGCTCCACCACCAAGACAATCCTTGAAATTAAAGAGCGGTTGGCGAACAGGGTTGGAGAATGAGACGGAACCATTATCAACAAACGTGATCTTCCGAACACCCCAGCCCTAAGATTGGAACAACTGTTCAGTGACAATAAAGCCAATATGTAGCAACGATCATGTACGCACCATGAGGTTGCGCGCGACATAGCTGCCCAATGTCCCTGCCCCTAGAAGTAAACATTTTGTGTCTTTGATCTTGTCTAGGTTCAGCCCCGGCGCAATGCGCCATTTGATAAGCTTCAGGTTCAAATCAACAGCTTGATCGGCCAGCCTGGAGACAACAATCAGATATTGCCCTTTGGTTCGAACTTCGACTTCGAAAATACCGTTGAGGGTCCATGTATTCCCCAAGATTTGCAATCCGACTCATCACTTTACCTGTACTGTTACGCTCCCAGCCTGTTACTTTTGGCATAATGTCTAGATTTGAGGAGTTCTGAGCGGATGAGGTAGATGCATCGCTAGACTCCAGCTCCAATGGAAGTATGATACTTTTTGCTTCGTCCCGGCGTGCCTGAATGTCTCTATAGCATAAGATTTGGACTTTACTAAGCTTCCATCGCCTGCGTATCAGCACCAGTAGATTTCGTAACATCCAGCCCGGATACATTGGGTACGTAGATGGATCTGTGAACCCGACGAATCGATCCTCTTCGGGTACGTCTTCGAAGAAGCCACGCTCATAATCTATCAGCGAGCCGACAGCCCATGTGAACCCCAGCTTGTCTCCGGGGGTCGTCGGTCTATGATTAGTCTCATCGTCCATGCCAATACCAGATTCAGCTGTTTCGGCTTTACCAGTGTATCCGGCGAACGAGCTTGCTCGTCGCTTTTTGACAAGAAAGAAGCCGTGCTGCCGTGCATCAGCTCTATATCGCCAGGTTTGAACAGAGTCAACCAATGCTGTCGTCTCTTCCCCCGTCAAGTGAATAATGGCATCGCCTTCTTCATGACTATTTTCATCCGACCCTCTACGCGACTTCGTGTTGGGCAGCAGGCTCCAAGGTGTTTCCGAGTGGAGAGCTGGAAAGGCAAAGAGGTACGTGAACTTGTATTTCTTGAGGTCTGCAAAGCAGATCGCAGTGAAGAAGGCGAGGAGCGAAGGGCATGAGTATATCGTGCCATCGTTGATTGCATCCCAGATAGTGCACGCTGCCTGCGACAATATCGCTCCCTTATCTAAGCTTCTATACTCCTCTATTGTATTGACATTTTTGATCATGCCTTCAGCTCGACAAAAGCCCGCCGGGACATTATCACTCGCTAGCGCGTTGCCATGGATCTGTAGGCGACATGAGGCTTCTGGTGAGTCGGTTGATCTGATCTCATACAGTCCCAGAAGTCTTCTAGCTGAGTCGTCGAGCTTGTCATGATTGATCTTATGGGAGGCGAGAGACGTGTAGAAGGGGAGCTCGATGTCTGAGGTGAAGGTCGCGAATTTCAACATTCCGTGTTTCGTAAGAGTTTCACTGATGTTGTTCGCGTAAAGAATCGGCAGATACAAAGTATTTACGAGTATTACATGGCCCATGCGATCCGGGACGGGTAGGGCTCGGAAAATTGCGCAATATGCGTTGCATGCAATTTGCATGATGCAGGTTGCACTAGCAGAACCTAGCCTATCTAGGTAATACGCTAGCCATATGAGGCTTAAGGCTGCAATTTCCCCTTGCAGTTAATCATACTTTAAGGATGGCAGGGGGGTTTATGTAAGCCTGCGGAGAGGGTCTTGGCATGATTTTCTATTAGCAAATCTCGTGGTGTATTTTGACTTCACGCAGAGTATTAATAATGTCAAATCTAAATAACATGTTTATATCAAAATATATTGATATACTTTTCAATTTTTGAAATTTATTATATTTATCATCTTTGCGTAAAATTAAATGTTAATTTAATATATTATTTAATATAATAAATTTGCAATTCAACAAATATGCAATATAATATATTTAAAAAAATACGATTTTAATTATAATAAATTACGCAATCGTAATACATGCGACGAAAAAAATTTAAATAAAATAATTTATAAATATAATATTAATTGCACGATTTTTCAAGTTAATAATTATCGTTAAAGTATATAACGATTTATGCTTAATATAAAGATTTTGACACGTTAAAAGTATATCACGATTTTGTTAAAAGCAAATTTTGACAATCATATATTATACGCATAATGTTTTCATCGCGAGAAAAAAAGTAATCACGATATGCTTTTTATCTTAGGGGAAACACGCGCGTTGAGAATGAAACATGTTGATATCATCGATTTCTGTTGAAAATAAATGAAACATTTAATTGATTAAGTAATTTGCAACAGAGCATTTAAATATAAAATGTGTCAAATTTCGATAAACCTTTCTTGTCTCGATAAATCTTTTATATTTCAAATAATTAATACATTTCAACATTCTTATATAATCGCATTGCAACTCGAAAATCAAAATGTTTAAATCATTTTTTTCATTTCTTTTATTCGAAATGTTATATAATTTAAACGTCGAATAAAAAAAGTGAAAGTCGAAAAAGTCGAAAAAATTCGAAAAAGTAATCGAAAACGTCTTATA
>WOGZ01000298.1:0-40717 GCA_009733775.1 Alectoria sarmentosa
AATTTTATGCAAATTTGAAACGAATTGTGATTTTTTTTAATTTTAGAATTTTTTTCTTTTTTTAGAATTTTTCTTTTTTTAGAATTTTTTCTTTTTTTAAATTTTTTTCGATTCGAATTTTACGTCTTACGATTTACGATTATCAAGCGAGAAATTTACGTTTTTATTGATTTTATCGTTACATCATTTACGATTTACGAATTTTATATAAAGTTGCTCTTATTTAAAAATATATACAAAATGTGTTAAATCTTTTATGATCGATTTCTCGCGACTTTTAAAGATTTATATTATATGTTTATATGATCATTATTTTGAATTAAATCTATGCGATTTCAATGATATAACAATCTCGTAAATATGATAGAGGATTATGATGTTATTCAAAAAAGAAAACAATTCGTTGAATAAGCGAAGAGGTTTTCCGGAAGCCGCTCTGCCGTTCCGAATAATGACATATTTGAATTAAATATATATCGATATATATACATTCAAATTTCACAATTTTAATATCATTGGAAAGCGCATATTGAGTTATATAATTTACGAAATTATGACGAAATTATATCTTTAAGAGAATAAGAGGCAAAAGATGTAAGATTTTTACATAAAGATTTTTGATGAGGGCGCTCGGGAGGCCTAAAGACGCTATTCTAACGCTATTCCAAAAGGAGAAATCAGATAGAATTAATAATTAACTGCATATACAAATTTAAGATATTTTAGCTCAGCCCTACACTATTCTTTTATATAATAAAGATAAAAAATTTCGTATAAGTTATGACGAGGTTTTTCGTTGTTTGTATAAAAATTTGCGAAGAAACTACGGGCTCATTCAGCTATAGCGAGTATTTCGTTATGCCGAATTCCGTTATAACGAGATTCGACTGTACTCTGAATTGGAGATCTCGTTATAGTATGTGTTTTAACGCTAACTGTAAAATACAGCTGATTAAGCAAGTCTCTGCTAATTCTTGAACACGTAACACGGGTCTTAATCGTAACTTTAAAAGAACGTAATACAATTATCATCGTCTTTAGACAGGGTACTTTAGCGGAACCGTTGATTTTGAAAAACCGTAGAATAACCGTGCATATACCGTTCGCGTAATTCATATTCTTCCCTCAAGGTAATTAATTCTTGGTAGCGTACCCGCAAAGTCTTGACGTTGGAACAACCAGATTCAATATCAGTTCATCGTCTAACATCTCAATGTCTAGCCCTTTTTAGAAGAAAATTACTATGACGCGATTATAGAGAACATCAAGAGCTCTAACTTTGTCACCAGGTACTTCCTCATCAGACCTTTCTTTGTGGAGCCATGTCGGAGGCCCGTGATTCTCACGCCACAGGAAATAAATACTACATCGATAGTATGCTTACCTACCTTACTCTTCTTAGGTTGTTCTCTTTGGCTGCAAACCTCGTTGACCATCAGCATCCATTCATTGGTCTTTCTTAAGCCAATTATGGCCAGACCTTGAAATCAAAGACGGGGTTGAGCTGGCAACTTTCCCAATTATGTCTTTTCGTAGCCTATCGAAACAGGAGACTCCCAGGCGTCATGGATAAAGAATGACCGCAACCCTGACAAAATGATCCCGAACAATTCCTACCTGCAGTCCATCTCTAGCATATCGCACCCTGGTCGACAAGCTCCATCATCATAGCATCAATACACTCTCCCATTCATCTCCTTAATGTACCCCGCCCCCGTGTACTTCAGAATTGGCCGGCGCCGTCCTCCCACCCCCTCGCCTCGCCTCCTGATTCTCCCTCGCAAAAGCTGCGTCCCAATCTCCCGGTTTGCTATCTCCACCATCAGAGCCAGAAGCTCCTCGCTGCGATCCTTGCGAGTCGACATCGGAGTGCGTAGAGTTTGACGGCTTTCTTCCGTTGTGTGTGGAGAGCATTCCAGGATCGGTGTGGATGGTGAGAACTCCAAGAGGAGAAGGGCTGTGGGTGTGGAGGGTAGAAACACTCTTGGAGATGACCGGTGCTGAAGGATTGTCGCCTGAGTTCATGGTCGGGTCGCCGTGGAGGGTTGCTAGGGAGGGAAGGGGGCTGCTGTACGCAAGGAGGGCCATGAATGTGAAACCTGCGAGGAGGAGAAGGAGAAGCGCTGCAGTCGTTAATTAGGGGGGTGCCATTATCCAGGGGTGGGCGGGGTGTACTGGTTTTCATTATATGGGGACTAGTGTACCAATGTGCCGAGGGGAAGACCCGTGGCTGAGCTTGAAAGGTGTGAGGAGAGAGGAGTGGTTCCTCAGGACTTGGAGGTCCTGAGAATGATGACTTGATCGTGTACTTTCTTAATTGAAGTTGAAGCTGGAAGTTATTCATCTGGTCAGAGTCGATGCTGAATCACGCAAGAACTTAGCAGCGCAACGCCGGTCTTGAAAAGGTTCGTTTCGGACTGACGAGAATGAAACGGGACGGCATCTCAGATATCGAAACATAGAACTAGACTGTAAAGTAAGCATCTGAACTGCTCCACAGCGGTCAATAGAAGAAGTCGCAAATAGCGGTCTTTCCGGGGTCCACGAGCAACGTGCGGACCATTCAATCTCGCCCTGGATCCTTCGGGTATTTTGGGTGGCTTTTTGGCTCATGAACCATGCGCTGTGATCGAGATGAAGTGGGATGAAGGGCATGCATGATACATGCGCTTAAGGTGTCTTGAGGAAGCGCTTGAAATGGAAGCATGGCGTAAGTTCGCATCGACTTCCCAGATCATTCGGGATCCCGATAGTCGGAACATTCTCCACTCGCTTTCATCGCCAGAAAGAAAAGGTACTACTGGCGGGTTTGCCTGGCTGCTGGAACTTCCAACCAGATTGCTGCAGTATTGTGCCCCATGCATTTCACTTCACCCGTTCATGGCAGTACTTCTGAATTCATAATCCCTCTCCTTGTTGAAAGTGCAAGATGGGTGAATTTTAAGTCCTTTGGTCAAGATGTACCATGATCCCAATCATCGTTGCATGATAAAACACTCTTTCTAAGCTGGAGATTGTTGAAAAGCTTGCTTTCTTCATGGTCAAAAGTTATGCAGGAAAAATGTCTATATGCTTAAAACAAGGTTCCATCAATCAAACATTCAAGATTCGCGATTTTCAAACTAAAACTCACCTTATTTTTTCATTTTCGATTTAAACGCGGGTACGTCTCAAAGAGATTTCATTATAAGATTGAACTTCATTTTTTTTTATTTCTTTTATATTACGTATTATATGATAAAAAAAAAAAAAAAAAAAGTTATAAATTCGAGTACGCGCTTTCGAAGTAAACTCGAAATTATGATATATGATATATTATATATAAAACTTCGAGTTTATTTCGATAGCTTTTTCGTTAAAAGCTTTTGAAAAGTTCTCGAAGAGTTTTCGAAGAAAAAAAAAGATTTCGAAAATCTCTCTCGAGCGTAAAAAAACAAGTATTAATCAAGGGTGATAATACATATACATCACTTTTCGATAAATATATATCACTTTTTAATATATATATATTTTTCTTTTCGATTAAATAAATATAAGTTAATTAAGCGAATAAATTTACGAACGTTAAAATTTCGAAAATAAATTCTCGACGCAATTCACATTTATAACGATTATTTATTAATTTAAGTGAATTTATCGATATGCTATTTATTTTATCGCGTAATTTATTTTAATAAATTTAAATTTATCGTTTCATTAAATTAAATCATTTATTAAATTATTATAAATCTTTTATCGTCGTTTTTAAATTTAATTATATTCGATTTTTTTTGATTTTTTTTCAATTTAAAAATACGTTAAAAAAAGATTATAATGTCGTTAAAAAACGTTTTAAAAAAATTAAGAAAAAAAAGTTATATAAAGTTTAATTACGTTATATTTATAAAGGCAAGATTCGTATAATTATAAATTAAAAAAGAAAATATAAAATTTTACGTTTTAATAAATGTTTATTTTGATTAAAAGATATATAATGAATATTATATATGAGTTAATAAAGTATATAAAAAACACGAGAAAATCGTGTTTTTAAGCTTATTCGCTAAGATAATGTCAAAATACGATCGATTTTAAAGTCGACTTTAAAATTAACCTTACGTACGTTACGCAAAAGATTAATTTTCAACATTTTCTTATAGCGTTAAAAGATAACGTATACGATTATCTTAACATTCTTTTATAATGATACGTTACGATGTTTTAATATAGAAACTTTTTTCCGCTTTATAATACGAAAAGTTTAATAAAAATTTAAGAAATGTTACTTTGATGTAAAAACTTGCTTCTCTTTTTAATATAAAAATTTAATTGTTATAGCAATACGTTACGATGCTTTAATATAAAAACTTGCTTTTCTTTTTAATACGAAAAGTTGCTTTGATGTAAAAACTTGTTTCTTTTTATAATATAAAAAGTTTAATAATAATTAAAAAGCTTACTTTTTTTATATTTAAAAGTTATATAAAAAAATGATAAATATGCTTAAAACAAGATTTCATTAATTAAATCTTTAATTTTCACGATTTTTAAATTAAAATTTATTTTATTTCTTTTTTTCAATTTAAACGCGAATACGTTTTAAATAAATTATATTATAAAATTGAATTTTGAACATCAACTTTTTATATATATTTTTTTTTTTTTTATTTTATATTATATATAATATAATAAAAAAATATATAAATAAAATTGTAAATTTAATCGTGCGTTTTCAAATAATGTTATTTTTAATAAAATTAATATTATTTCGTAAATTTTATATAAAATATATAAAATATAATTATATTTTTAATATTTTGCGATAAATAATTCGAATAAACTTCGATTACTCTTATTTAAGCTTTTACACCTATTTAAATCTTTAAAAATTCTTTTAATATTATAAATACATTATTAATATAATCTTTTTTAATCAAATTATCTTCGACATTTTTTTAAACATTATTAATAATTAAATCAAATCGCGTATATTTAAAAGTGCTTAAAAATATCATTTTAATAATTCTTTTACGTCGTTGTTTTATATATTAATTATTTTATACTCATTTTTAAAGCGGAAATTATTTAGTGAAATAGATTTTAATATTTTTTTTATTAAGTTTTTTAATTCTTTTATTGTTTTTATAAAAAATTGTCGTAAGCGAAAAAGATATAATGATCTTAAAATTACAAAGCAATAATAATCAAAATAAAAAATTATAAAACAAATGAAAAATGTAAGACGTGTGATTACGAAAATAATTTTTGAAAAATGTTAATTGCTTCGATGACAAAAAAATAAAAATCGTTATAAATGAGAAATAAAAAAAGCAAAATAGCGTGAAATGACTCTTTCAAGGTCTTTAACGCTCATATTAATTTCTAAACAAAAACAATATTTTTATAACGAATGTGATATTTCGAGATCTTTAAATCGCATAATTTTTTGTTTATATTTTATTTACGATGTATATTTAAATTAATCGCGAAAGTGTGATTAAAAACGATATATAATTGTGTATAAAAATTACATTCGCAATAACAAGAAACAATCGCGTTGCAAAAACTATTATTAAACGAGACAATCGAGATTTAAATATGTTTTATCGCTATTTATTCTCATTAATAACGATATTTCGTTGAAAACGTTTTAATCTCGTGTTCGAGATAATAAAAAATTAATCTTAATATATTTTGAAAAGGATTAAAATTTCATCGTTAATTTTTATATCGAATTGAATAAATTAAAGCGCGAAATGTGTGACGTTTATAAGAAAATTAAATTCAATATGAGATTATAAATAAAGAATTTATAATTTGTTTATCAACGATGTTTTAAAAATATAATGAACGATTTTGCATTTTATTTTATCGATAATAAGATAAATTTTGAGTTTATGCTTTTTAAATTATTTTAATTAAATTATAATCGAAAATATATTAATTATTAAAACTTACGTTTAAATGAAATTATTTCGTGTTAAAAATTATTAATATAAATATAAAAATTATTATATTAATTGAATGCAAAACATTTTTAAATTAATTCACAAATTATTTTCTCTCTTTTAAAAATTAAAAATTTTAATTTTAAAATTTTCATCGTCGAGCAAAAACGATAATGAATTTAATCGTAAATATTAATAAAGATTTTATATATATCGACAAAATATCGAGACGTGATTCATTTATTTGATCGAATATTATTTAAATTATTAATTAATTTAAATCGATTAAAAGCGTTTATTTTAGTTATTGAAAAATAATTGCATTATTAATAACGTATTAAATATTTTAAACGATGAAAAGAACAATAATGAGAAAATTAAAAATATAAATTTTGAAAACGAAACTTTAAATGTAAGTATATAATGATTTTTTTCTTTTCTTTTATTTTATTTTTATTTATCTTCTTTTTTGAGCTTATAAAAACGATTTCTTTAATAAAAGCTTTCGAAAAATTCTCGAAAAGCCTTTAAAGAAGTTTTCAAATGTTAAATTTATTAATTATAATTTTTTTTTTTAATTTTAAATTATATCGATAATTCAATCGCTTTTATCGAAAAATTATATATATTAAATTTCACGATCAATATATATTCAAGTTTTATATATTTTAAAATATATTTAATAACGAATTTTTATTTTTTATACGACTTTCAATTAAGTTGAGCATCACATAAATCTTTTTTATTAATTAATTAATTAATAAATATAATCGATCGTTGAATATTGCTCGAATAATCTTTTTTTACGTTATTTTCAATTTTTTTTTTTTTATATTAATCGTTAAAAAAAAATTTATATAAAAATTATATTAAATATTTAATGAGATATTAAAACGAAAAACTTATATAATATTTTCGTTTTCGTTAATAAATTTTTAATATAATATTAAGAGCGCAATTTGAAAAATCGAATAAGTAATTTTAAAAATGTGTAATTAATCGAAACGTCGATATTAATAAATTTCGCGATTTTATTAACAACGATAACAATCGAATATTAAATGTCTTAATGCGAAAGATTTATAATATACGAAATACACGCTTTTATTAATAACGAGCGAAAATTAAATTCGAATTATTTATATATAATTAAGAAATTTTTAATGTTTTTTTCACGATTAATTTTTTAAAATTTTAATAATATAACTTTATTAATATATATTCGATAAAAACGAATATTTTATCGTTTTTAAAATTTAATAACATAATATTACTTTTCGTTTAATTTAACAAAACTTTTATATTATAATTAAATATTTAAATTTACGTTTTCATTTTTTATTTAAATATATTTTAAATAAAAAGTTTAATGTATCGAATTATTAATATTAATTTAAATAATAAACTCGAAAGAGCGATTATATTCACGAATTTTTATGAATTTAAAACGTCTTAAATGTCGATTAAATCATCGAATATTTAAAATATTAAGAGATTAAAATCATTATTATCAATTCGAGCGACGATTTAAAATTTATAACGAAGCATTCGTTCAATCGTAAATTCGTTAATTAATATAATATTTTTCGTGAGTTAAAAAAGCTTTTCAATCGAATACAACATTATAAATGTATATTTTAATATTATCATCGACGTAACAAAATCATTAAATAAATAAAATATCGATTTATTTTTTTATAATTTTAACGAATTTTTTTTATGATCGACAATTATAACAATCTCGCTTATAAAACATTTAAATCAATACGAAATAATTTATATATTGATAAATACAATATTATTATCAATATAATATAATTTATAAACATTGATTTCGCTTTTTATATCGAAAAAAAAAATTCATTCTCTCGTTAAATACACGTTAAAAAAAATTCGAGAAGCTCGTCGATATAAATAAAAATATCTTATATAATCTTTTAAATATCATTTTTATATTTATTTAAATTAATCGATTATATAATAAAATAATATTGAAACGCGATTAATTAATTTAAGAGATATATTATTTATTATTAAATTGTAATCTTCGCGATAATTCTCGTTTAATTATTAATTTCGATATTTAATCGAATAACATTTAATGTAAAATATTTCATTTAAACGAATTAGAGATTACTTTAAATAATATTTGAATTAAATATTATTGCATTCGTGACGAATTTTTAACGAATAAAAGTTTTATAATAATTATATAAGATTATAATTAACGCAATAAAATCTTTCGATTTATACGAAAATAAAAGATTTTCAATTTATATTCTCATTTTAATTAGAAAACGAATTATTCGCAATAATGTAAAATGAAGATTATATTTCATTATCTTTTTCGAAATGTTAATTTAATTAACTTATTATTTATTAATAAAGAATGAAAATAAATTTACTAACGTTATCAAAATAATAATTAATATCATTTTTTTAGTTCTTTAAACGATTTATTTATTATTCAACTATTATCGTTAAATGAATTTATTTTTAATATAAAATATAATAATTTAAATTATTAAAATGAAAAAATATTAATCTTTCACAACTGATATCACGATAATGAAATAATCTTAATTGAAATTAATTTAAATCGTTAATTGAAAGATATAAATTATGATTAATTGTATAAAGATTTCGATATTAATATAAAATAAATAAGATAACATATCAAGTTAATATACGATAACTTTAATAATAATTTTTTATCTTTTATTAACCTAATTCAAATAAACGATTTACATATTTTAAACGTTAAATAAAAAAATGTTTTCGATCGAATAATGAATCACTATTTTCAAGAAAATAAATTTTAATTTCTTTTACACGTTGACGATGTAATTAATATAAAAAAATCGAAAATTATTAACATAATCTCAAAACATTTAATTTATAAATCAATTTAATGAGAAAACGTTTATTTAATTATAAAAAATGCTTTTACGAAGATAGTAATTTATATTATTTATAATTTTATCCTTTATCGATTATTTTCGTTGTTCGTTAAGAAAAAATTTCAAAAACTAAATCAAAAATCTCTTTCACGTTTTCAAAATAACTTTTGATATTGTTAATTATTAATTATTAATAAAAAATCAATAATAAGCGCTTAGATCTTTTATTACATTAATTGTTAATAACGTTAAATTAAATATAATCATAATGCTTTTTATAAAAAAATGAATATTCTTTTTTATAACAATTTTAAACGATTTTCTTTTATTTTAATTATCGCTTTTTATAATACTCTATCACATAAATTTGAAAATGTTTTAATCGATTTCAAAATATATGCAATTATTAATTAAATCGTCGTTTTTATTTAAATGATGCGTTAGTAAGAAATCTTATTTGAGATTATTTAATTTTAAAAAACCCTTGATTAATTACGTGAGAAACTCATTATGATAAAAAATTAATAATCGTTTATTAAACGAATAAAGAAAAGACTTAATGTAATCGAATAAAAATCGTTTAATAACGTTTTATGATTATATGTTATTAATCGAGAAATTAATAATTATAACTTTTAACATCTCGAGTTATTTAAACGTTTTATTATTAATATTAATATTATTAACATTAATAAAAGCGCTAAATAAATCTTCGTTCAAAATTATATTAATTTTGATAATAAATTGTTATTAATAAAAAGAATAAAGATTATATTAACGTGAAATTTGTGTGTGAATAAAAAATTAATTAATGAGACGATAATCACGATGTATAAAATTCTTTAAAAAAACGACGTTTAAAACTCTTTTAATGTTATATTAATAATGATATTTATTAAAATAATTAATTACATTAAATAAGTGTGTATTTTTATTCATAAAAGATATATAATATTTATATTATCAAAAAGACAGTAATGAAATAATAATGAAAATATATATATTTAAACGTAAATATCATTAACTCTCGCCTTTACTATTATTATTTATAAAAATTAAAAATTGATTTTAAACAAGATCGTCGTGAATCTCATTATTAAAAACATTAATATGATTTTTATTTACGTCGTTTTATTACGAATTTATCACATTACGAACTTTATTATTAAGATTTATTATATTTATAATCAATTTTTTATTAATCGAATTTTATAAATTAAAATGCGTATTAACGATATTTATTAACAATAAAATTTACTTATTTCTTTCATCTTTAAACTTAAATCAATTATGAAAAACAAATCAAATCTTAACTTTAAAAATTTAAAGGTCGTTATAAACAATTTAACAATAAAATCTTTAATTAAATAAATGAGTCTTTAAGAGATAAATGTGATTTTTTTACATTTTACATTATATCTTATTTAAACGAATAAAATCATTACTTATTAATTTCGCACATTGAGATTTATTAATAAATTATACGATAATATATTTTTAACACAATTTAATCGTTTAATATATTATATACAAAAAATGTAATTATAAAATATAAAAATGATAAAGTGAGTTCAAAAAAACTTATTTTCGATTTATTAATTCTGATTCTCATATAAACGCAATTGTAAAATGATTTATTTTATTTATATAATCGAAAAGTAACTTTTTGTTAATTCCTTTTTTATTATTTATTTTTATTTATTTTTATTTATTATCGATAATTATTATTATATAACAATTATTTATTAAAATAATTTATATCATATATTAAAATAACAATTACATTTAATTTATCGTCGAAAATAATTAATAATAATATATATCACATTTCGTTATCGTTAAATCTTTTTATTATATTCGACTTTTTTATATTTAACTTTTTATTATTTAAGTTAATAACGACGCATTTTCGCTTTTGCATTTAATTATAATTTATCTTTATCGAAATAAAATATACATTTTAATTATCGTCGAGTGTGTTTTCTAAAATTAAACATTATTATTTATCGTCGTTATATTTCTTTATCGTACGTATAAAGCGTAAACGTATAAATTAAACGAATTAAATGTATAAATTATATAAATTATACGAATTATACGTATATATTAAACGTACGAATTAGACGTATAAATTAAACGTTAAATTTTAATTTTAGTTTATATTTTCAAATAGATTAAACTTGTAAAAAAAAAAAAAAAAAAAAAAAAAATTAAAAGATTTATTTAAAAGCATATTAATAAAAGTTTATTATCGTAAAATAAACACATATATATGATATATAAAATATAATTAAATATATATTAAAAAACGATATATTAATTAAAATTATGAAAATTATATATTAAATTTTAAATTTTTTTATTATTATATTATAAAACGTATTATTTACGTCGCTAAGCAAACGCAGATAAATAAATATATATAAAAAACGTAATGTTATTATTGAGTTTAATGATTAAATTGTGTGATAAAATTAATCTCTAAAAATTAAAAGAAAACTTCGAGATATATTAAATAAATATATATTTATCAAATATTCTCATTAGCGAAATAATTACGAAATTAATTTAATTAAATTTAAATTTTACAATTTTTATGAAAATTTATAAAAGATAATATTACAATAGCGTATATTTTATATAAAATATATACGATTATTCGATTTAATAATTATTTTCTTTTTTAAATTTTAATTCTTAAATGCTCATATTAAAAAAAGAATCTTATATAATTTTTATTAAAAAATCTTTAAATTTTATAAAAAAATAAGAGAAAAGAGTTATTATAGCGTTATAATCTTTACGACGCAATATTATAATTCGTAATAAAATAGTTTTTTAACGCTGAGCAATAACAATAATTATGTTATATTATTAACTTTATAACATTTTTTTAAAGTATTAAATTATAAACATCTTTAATAAAATAACGTAATTAATAAAAACTCTTTTTTATTATATATACTTGCTTATTTAATTTTTAATAACGATATTTTAATTATAACGATTTCGTTTTTTTTATATTAAAAAATAATAATAAAATTAAAAGATAACGTATTTTATAAATATTATAATAATAATATATATTCGTTAACATTATTAAAACGCGTATTATTATTTGATATTCGTTTGTTATCGCATCGCGACGTTAAATTATATATAAAAGTTTAATTTTTTTTCTTTATAATTTCTTTTATCTTATTTATAAATATTTAATTTAATTATGCGATAACGATAATATTATAATTAATTTCGTATATAATTTTCTCATTATAATATAAATTTAAAATTACTATAAATATCGCAACTTCATTATTTGCGTTTAATAATTTTATTAATACGTTTTGTAAATATTTTATATAATAAAATAATAGCATTAAAATTAATAATAGTAACATTATTATTATTATTAACATTATTAATAATAAATTCATTATCGCTCAATAATCGCAATTATTAATTATCGATTATTTTGTTTTATTATTATTTAATAATCGATATCGTTAATAATTTATAATAATCGATTTATTATATAAAACTTATTTTTATAAGAAAAACGATTTTTATATTTGCGATGAGTTTTTTTTTTGCATTAAATGTAAAATAAATAAACGTGACATCGATTATTATATTAAGAT
Organism: Alectoria sarmentosa; assembly: GCA_009733775.1. Taxonomy (NCBI): domain Eukaryota; kingdom Fungi; phylum Ascomycota; class Lecanoromycetes; order Lecanorales; family Parmeliaceae; genus Alectoria; species Alectoria sarmentosa. The sequence goes on from WOGZ01000298.1 coordinate 12,466, forward strand.
TTCGTTTATTTATTAAGACAAAATGCGAAGAAATTTGCGACGTGTATAATATTATAATTTGATATTTGATTTTACTCGCACACAAACGCATATTAATAAAAGAATTATTCAATAACGTAAATGATAAAGGCGCATAATAATAATAATTTTGATTGTTTTTATTATTATTATTAATTTGTAATATAAACTCGACGTGATAAATAAATATATTAAAAAATTAAAAAATTTAAACACGCTTTTAAAATAAAAATTCAATAATTTACGTGAATTCGAAAAAAAGTTAACGAATAATAATAGATTTTTTTTAAAGAATTTAAAATCGAATATTATTTTAATAAATGATTTTATAAACAACGATGATATTATGTTATCGATTTTTTTTTGAAAAATTCGTTCTCGATTTGATGTTTAATCGCGAAATTTATGATATCAAAAAAACGTGATAAAATTAAGTGATAATTTGTTTTTATAATAACGTTAATATAAAAAAATTTAAAGCAATCTCTTTAATAACACTTTTAAATATTATTTTTAAAAATAATATTTTAATGCGATATATTTTTATTATAATATTTCATAATTTAAATAATAAATAATAATATTATTTTTTAATATATATGTTCATTATAATAAAAATATAAAAACGCGCTTATAATAAAAATATCGTTTTTAAATATTATAATCTTTGATAAACATTCAAATTTTATCACGTTATTTTCACTTATTACGCGATAATGTTTTATATAATTAATTAAATTTTTCAGAATCGAATTTTTTATTTTATTGTTTTCGTTTATTGTTCGAGTATTTATTAAAAACATCGATTAAATCGTTAACATTTAAATTATTTTTATTTATTATTTATTAATTATATTTATTACTTTAATTAATTTATTTGATTTTATATTAAATAATTTTTTTATTTTTAATTTTATTAATAATTTTTTTAATTTTTTATATTTTATTATTATCGATAAAATTAAAAATTTATATAAATAAAATATTCGTTTTATTCGCGTATTCGCGATGATAATAAAACTTAAATAACGATATATAATTTTTTTTATAAATTTTATAAAAAAAAGATAATAATAATTAATACGTTTGCGCGTTTATCTTATTCGTGATTCGAAAAGATTTTACAAATTTATAAAACAATTTTTTGTTTAAACGTTTTTATTTAAAGTTTTTAATTATTAACATTATCAAATCGTTTATTTTATAATTTTGAGATTGATGCGATTTGTTATATTATTTAATTTAAATTACGATAATGTTTCGAAAACGATTCGCAATCTCATTTCATAATCTTTTTATTTTATTATTTATAACGAATATCTTTTTTCTAACGAAATCGTCTTCAATTTTTCATCAAATTTTAAAATGATAATTATATATTAAAAAAAGCGATGTTGTTTCGATAAAGAAATATTAATTGTTTATTTATACAAATTTCGTTATAAATAATAACTTGATTTAATTCGTTTATTTATTATTAACAAACATACGTAAAAAATGTTTTAATATTTAATTTTGTTATTTAATTTATTTATTAATTTATAAATGAAAAACGATATTTAAGCGTCGCTTAATTTTCAAATAAAAATAAATAATTAATTAAAAGTTATTAATAAATATAAAATCTCGATCGTTAATGATATCGTTTAATATATTATAACGATATATTATTTTATTATAAAACACTTTCGTTAGCGTAACGACATCGATTATAATTTTTATAAATAAATATTTAATCATTTTTATAAATCGATTTATTATCATTAAAATAACGTTATATATAACGCTTTTAAGTTTATTTAATAATAAACTCATAACGAAGTTTATAAAAAGCTTTTTTTATAATTTCGTAATAATGAAAAGCGAATTAAGTTTATCGTACGATCGATATCATAACGATTTCGTTTATTAATATATGTTATAAGTTTTTATATATTTTATAACCTTTTTCAAAAATTCGTTTTAATAATATTTTCGAACAAAAAATTTATACGTTTTTATAACGTTAAAATATTTTAATAATAAATTATTATAATAACGATTAATGAGTTTTTTTTTGAATAATATTATTTTTAAAAATGTAAAAACGATTATTATATCGTAATAATTTCTCAAAATCAAAAATTTATTTTTTATTACGTTTTTAACGTCGTTTCGATAATATATTAAAATTAATACGAAATAAATGCATTTAATTATTATAAGATTAAAACTTTCGAATTAATTTTTTTATTAATTAATGCGATTTTTTATACGTAATTTCAAATGCGACTTTGATTTTCCTTTTTAGAATAATTATTTAAACATTTACAATTTAAAATGTAGGCGTTATTATAACGATTATTTTCTTATTTTTTAAAAATAATTTCTCGTTAATTTAAAGCGTAAGCTTGTTTTAAAATGTTAATAACAATTTAATATTTAATAATAATGTTTTTTCGTAATTAAGACGTTACGATAACGCATCGATAAAATTCAATTTTTTAATTTAATAAAAAATCTTAAAGTCGTAAACGATTAATTTTAAAATTTATCGAGTTTATTTAAAATTAAGCTCTTTTTATTTAAAAAATCTTTTGAAATTATTATAATCGATTTATATTTCGATATAGTAAATATTGTTTTTTAAATAATATCGTTATTATTTTATTATCGTTATAATAACGAGAAATTTTTGATTATAAATTTCATAATTTTGTTTAATAAAAATCATTTTTTGAAATTAAAAGATAATAAAACGTTAATATTTATGCTCATTTTATTAAATAAACATAATCTCGAAATTAAAATTGAAAACATTAATTTTTATACGCAATTTCGTTTTCGAATCGTAATAACGTAAAAATAACGTTTTCGAAAAAATGCGTTTTAATTATAAAAACGCTTTTTCAGCGCCCTTAAATTATATAAAAAATTTAAACTTTTTATCGTTTTTGTTAAAATCAGTATAAAGTTATATTATATGAGTGTATTAAATAAGACAATTAAGTGAGAAGGAAATATGTACATAAAAAGAAGACATTTATATGAAAATAAATGCCTTTATCAAGTCACGTTAAGCTTAATCGAGTAATGTTAAAGAAATGTGATATTAAAGAAAAGTTAGTTTTATTAAAGATGTAGGGTACGCTCGTAACATTATCTTTTTTTTTCAAAAAGCGATATCTCAACGCTATGAAGATCGAAAAAATGTGCTTATAACTTATCTTATATTTTCGAAATATTTAGTTGATAATCATTTTTAATTGAAGAAAGTTGACGATAATAACGATAATAACATATCGTGAGAAGTTCGTTTATAACATCGTCGATATTATAGTGTTTTATCGTTTTAAACGTTTAAAAATAACGTGATTTGATGAAGAATTAACGTTATAATCGCCGTCGGAGCATTTAAGTATTTAGTGTTATTTAATATTTTATATTTTAAATGAAGAAAGAATTATAGAAATTAAGCGATATGATTAAACGAGGTTTTTCGAATTGAACCGAATCGCAGGCGTTAAATCTTATCTGAAATTCATATGTCTAAGTAGTCTTTTTTTATAAGTTGTTATATATGTGATATCGAATGAAATTAACAATGGCGATAACGAGATCTTAAGACGACGTCAAGGGGCTTCGAAAGGTGTTCATAATGTGAGTAATAAAAGTCGCATATTCGTTTAAGCCTTGAATCGACACGTCATCGTCGTCGATATTGATTTGAAAAAAATGACGTGAAGACGCACGCATAATAATCGAAAGTTATATACAATCGCCGTCGTTTATTATAACAACGACGATTATGAAAAAGAAAAAAAGAAGAGAAAGAATAAATGATGAGATCTTCTTATAAATCAATCGTTAATTTAATCGAATAATGTTTAATCTTTTTATCTTGACTTATTTAAATATTTTTTGTGAAAGTCTTTCATTACGTTTTTTGCATTATCGAATTCACCTTTATTAATGTTATATCAATTAAGATCTTTATCGATGTTTTCTCATTTAACCTTATATTTAAGACGATTTCATAATCTTTTTAAATTTAATATATTTTCGATTATTCATTCCTCTTTATCTTTGACGATGATAATTTTAAAAAATGAGTTCTTTTAATTAAATAATGAATTAATAACGACGAGGTTTAAGAGTTTAAAATGAAAGACGTTATAGATTTTTATAATTTTAAATAATTTCAACTTGTAGAAAAAATCGATAATGAATATGATTTTGAATAAGTCGAATATTTTATCGTTCAATTTCTTAGATGGTTTATTAATAACGATGTTTTTGCTGTTAAGAAAGATGAGATCGCTTTTTTTAAACGTTATATCTTTTTTATAACGATTGATTTATTTAATTATCGTAAGTTATGCTTTATTTAAGTTATCGCGTATATAAATAAAAACGTCTTGCATGTGATCGATGATATCTTTTGCTTTTATAACATCAAAACGTTTTCGAGTGATAACGTAATTAGTAATATCAGGGTTAAAGCTCATATAAAAATAAAAACCTTTATTTGCATAAAAGGGCGACACACTCGTAAAGATTAAAACATTATTATTATTCGCAAATTCGATTATGAATATTCATTTGACTTAATCGTTTTGTATATGATTATAATAAATACGCAAATAACGTTTTAAATTCTAATTGCTTCGTTTCGTTTATTCATTTGTTTTAAAATAAAAGGTTATAAATAATTTAATTTGAATATCGAGTTTTTTGCAAAAAGATTTTCATATTATAATAACAAATTGTGAGTTTCGATTGAACATTATTAATGTTAATAATTTATATATACGAAAAACTTCGCTGATGAGCATTTTAATAATGTTTTTAATAAATGTGTTATTATCTTCCGCCGTGCATGATACGTAATAACGCTCTTTAATTAAATGATTAATTATAATTCATATAACGTTATAACCTTTTAATAATAATAAATCGACGATGAAGTTCATAAAAATGTTTTATTAGCGTTTTTGTGAAATTGAGAATAATTATAATAAATCATGTTCACGATGTTTAAGAGCTTTGATTCTCTTGCAAATGTAATAATTGTTAATATATATAACGATTATTATTCTCATATCTCTTCAATAATATTCTCACTTAAGTAATTCATATATACGAACGACTTTTGAATGATCACATGCAAATTAATCGTATATTTCTTAAATAATAGCGATATACATTGACTTAAGTATTTATAAGCGATCTTTGTGATAAAGAATATCGATCGCGATAATGCATTTATTGAGTATAATATTTCTTAATTTCTCTTTATTATTAATGATTGTCTCGCGTATTTTATTGCATTCGTCATCGATTTTATTCGTTTCGAACATTTTATGAAAGAAAGAATCATTGATAATATTGATTTCGAACTCGATATTATCGAGGTTTAAATGATTTGATGTAAAAATAATTTAATGTTGTTATTTGAGTCGTTTATTCATAGAGTTGATAAGTTTGCATTCAATCATTCAAGTGAGAACATCAATTTTGAGGTTTTGTGATTTCGAATAATAGATGATTTTGATGTTATACTCGAATAATATATCGAAGTATTTAATTTAACGACGATTCAAGTCACGTCCCTCAGCAAAGTATATAAAATTTTTATAATTCGTGAATATCTTGATCGAAATGTCGATACATTTTAATTCAGGTCGTTAATGTTTTAAATATCGAATAATGACGAGTAGTTTTTTATTGTAGATTTGATAATTGCACTCGATCGAAATTAGGTTTTTGTTATAAAAAGTCATTGAATGTAATATTCCCTCATCATCATATTATGATAATATTTTTTCGTTAACATAATCGAAAGAATTCGTTTTTAGAATTGTTTTTTTAAATTTATCGAAATGTCGCAAAGTAGAAGCTTATGTAACGTTGATTTTTAATTAAATAAAAACTTTTTGATAAGCGAGTGACCATTCGTAAATAACATCTTTTTTTATAAAACGGATTATCGATTTGATTATTTTCGAGAAATCTTTTATAAATCTTTTATAAAAATTATAAAAGTCGATAAAGGTTTATATTTATTTTAAATTTGTAAATTGTGTTCAGTCGATGACGATTTATATTTTAATCGAAGTTATTCGTAATTTATCGATAAGTATTAATAGATTTAAAAATTTAATTTTTTATACATAAAATTCGCATTTGAGAATATTTATTTATAAATCGATTTTTCGTAATTTTTGAAAAATTAATCGAATATATTAAACGTGTTTTTTTTTAATTTTATTATAAATAAAAATATTATTTAAATATGCTTAATAAAAGTTATTTAAATATTCGAAAAAAATATCGTTTATATATTATTAATAAATAATAAAATCATTTATCAATTCAAATGAAAATATTCGATATTTATATATTTTAAAAAATGTGATAAATGTAATAAAGTTTTCGTTATTTAAATGCATTCGAAATTTATTAAAAATAACGATAATATCAAATCGTGTAAAATATTTACAATTTTATATTTTTATTAAAATCTCATTTATTAATAAAATAAAATATCGATTTCTTTTGATAATAGCGTTCAATTTTCGATAATTCACATAAAATCGCAAACTTTTATTTGATTTCTTAATAAATAAAATAAATAAGACGAATAAAATATGATTAAATACGATAAATTCTTTTCTCAAATGTTCGTTTAAATATTTTTTAACTTGTTCGAATTTATGATTTGATAATGAATAAATTCGATTTTTAAATAATGAATTTTTTTTTTTTTTTAGCGAATTTTAATTTATGATTATAAAAACGATATAAAAATAATATGTTCGTTTATAATCTATCAAAAACATTCGCGTAATTATAATAATTTATAAAAAGTTTATTAAAAACCTTTTAAGAAATAAAAATCTTAGCATTATTGATTTGAACGTTCTTCGATATATAAAATTCATAACACTTTTTATATTTAATTTCGAAGTCGTATAAATATGATTTATTGATTAATATTCGATTATCTCGTTATAATTGTAATATAACCTCGAAAAGTTTATTGAAAATATCGTAAATCTCATTCATTGTCAAAGAAAAGAGCTTGTTTTCTTTTTTTCGGGTCAAATGATAATAAATCGATATATCAATTTTAGTAATATCGATAAAATCGAACTTCTTGATCATCTTTTTCTTAAATGTCTTAAATGTTAATATCGACCTTTTTTTATTTGAGGTGTTTTTGAAATGATATATATCGAAACTATTTTTATTCGATTTATCTTCAACAGTAGATTTAAAAAGTCGTATAATAATAACAAATGATGTTTTTGATAAAAACGATAAATTCTCAAATGCTAATGCCTTGTTATCGTCATGTTTATATCGTTTAAGCACAAACAACATTTTATCTTTTAACATATCGAGTATTATCTTATGTTTGTTCATTTATAACTTTTCGAGAATCAAATCGTGTTATTTTAATGAAGCGATAAAAATAAAGCAAGATTTTTCTTTATGATCGTGTATATTCAAAATAAATAAAAAACAATAAATGATAAATTGTTTAAACAATCGCTTATTATAATTTCGTAATGATTTTGATTTGAAAAAAGAATAAAGCTCGATTTGTAAACGTTTATATATTTTAAATACGATGATTTCATTAATGACGATATAAGTTTTAATGCATCCGCAATTTATAAGAAAATTCGTAAATGTTATTTATCGATTTTATGATAATAACGTAATTGTTATTCGAAAGGGACGTCGTGTTAAAAGATCATTTAAAGTATTCGTTAAACACACGTTCGTATTATCTTTTGCCGTGATTTTAAAAGAGGTTAATCTTTTCCCGAATCATTCGAAGAGTTTTTAAGATCATCGTCGTCGTTATTATTCATTTCTATAATATGCATTCGAGTAGTTTTTTTATTCGATTAAAGACAATCACGCTTAATGTGTTCAGTTTAATTGCAATTATAATACATAAATTTTTTAATATCGATTTCGACTTTAACTTTAATAAATGAAATCGATATAATAAGTTTTATAAATGTTATTATAATGTGAGTAGTTCTCGTTATTGAGATAATTAATTTCTTTGCTGAGAATGCAGTCTTAGATGTGAATGTTTTAAATTTTTCTTTATATTTAACACGTTGAATATTATTCAATTTTCGTAGATATTTTTTAATAGATGTTAACTCGCTAAAACCTTTATATGCGTTTTAGTTTTTTCGTAAATTTTCACGAATCTTTAAGCGTAAATGTCGTATCATATTATCTTTATTTTTGTTAATGATCTGATTAAATCGAATAAAGTCGACGTAGAATTTTATGAAAGATATAATATTTTGCTAAAGAAAGTTATATTATCGTTTAATATTATTTTATTAATCAAAGTTTTCGTGAATATCGATCAAATCATTCATTATTTTTTTATAAAATTAATATGAATTTGAATAGTTTTTCAATCGACGTTTTATCGTTTATTTTAAAGCTTTTTTTTTTAATTTAAAAATGATATAGATTAGCTTGAACTCAGTAATAAAATATTAATTATAATTAATAATAAGTTTATGATTCATTTTGAAAGATTAATCGTTTTATATAAAACTTTTTTTATTCGTAAAGATAAAAGAATTAAATAATTTGAAAGACTTGTTTTTTTTCGATATAGGTCGATTTTTGAATTTATTATAAAAAAATTCGTTTTTTAAATCCTTCTTTAAATTCTTTTTTAATAATTGAAACTTTATTATATTAATCTTTCGTTATAATTATATTATTTGCTTTTGTTAATCACGAGCGATATTATTCGATTGTTGAATTATTTGTTTCGATTGATATAAAAAATTCATAATCTCGTTTTTATCGATAATAATCTTATGAAAACAAGATGAAAATTCGCGAAAGTCGTTTTGTTTAAAACGAAATTGATTCAACATATCAAGAAACTTCGTAAATGCAATTTTCGTTTAATGTAATAATTATTCATTGATAAAGATGTATCATGAATTTAATTTATAATGTTGAGAGAGATCTTCGAGATCTTCGAATATGATTAAAATACGACGTTTATTGATTTTGTTTAAAAGACTTTGAATGTGATTTTTTCTTTTCATTTCGATAAAAATCATCGATAAAAAAGAAAACAAAAGAGAAAAAGAAGGAAAAGAATTTAAATATTTCGAAAAATGTAATGTTAAAAAGTATTGTGATAAAGAAAAGTATTAACATTTCTCATTTAAAATGTTTAATGATTTTCGTATAACAAAGAAATTTGATTTTAGCATATAAAAAATAACAAAGAATGCTATTCAATCGTTTATTCACTTATTAAATTCTCATGAAAACAATGTGTTAATTGAATAACGTTTTTTCAATTCCGTCATTTATGCAGGGGGTATTTATTATGTCATCGTTGATTTCGTGTGAGAAAATTTGATAATGCGGAGTGAAGAAGGAAAACTTTGAAAGGTTATAAAATCGTGATTCCTTATTCGATGATGATGTCGTAAAAAATTTGAGTATTTTTGATGATAATCTTTCGAACGATATGGTCGATGTTGTTTTAATTTAAGTTTTATGAAAATAATATATGATTATTTCTTTCGATTCGTTAATTAAACGAATGTTTTAATATCTTCTTTATACTCGTTATTGTTAATAAAATAAATCGTTGTTTTAATGCGAACTATTCGAATTTTAATTATCGTAGATGATCTAACTCAAAAATACGATATTTTAATAATTTTTATGTCTTGATAAAGTTTCTGTCAACACGATTCTTTAAATTCGTTAACTAATACGAATGAAATAAATGAGGTGATTTAATTATAATGTTAAAATCAGCATAAAGTTATATTATATAAATGTATTAAATAAGACAATTAAGTAAAAAGGAAATATATACATAAAAAGAAGACATTTATATAAGAACAGATGATTTTATCAAGTCACGTTAAACTCAATCGAGTAATGTCAAAGAAATGTGATGTTAAAGAAAAGTCAGCCCTACTAAAGATGTAAAATACGCTCATAACAGTTTTTATTATTTTTTAATGAGTCGATTAATAACGTAATTATGATAAAATAATTATAAATAAATTATCGATAAAAGTTTGCAAAATTTAAAAAGACTTATATCTCTCGATAGCTTTTTGATTTAAATTAATTTTGAATAATCGTTATTCGCTTTTAATTTATCGTAACGTTTTTAATAAATATAATAAATCTTAAAAATTCAATTTATTTAATATAAAATTAACACTTTTTCAAATTGATATATAACTGAAATTAACGCAATCGTTTAAACATTTATTTAATATATCGTTAATATTTTAACGCATCGACGTTATAAATCAAAATATTATTTAAATATATTATATAAATAACATTCATTAAATTAATAAAGACTTTATTAATATATATTCAAAATGTAATTAAAGCATTAATTAATTCAAAAAGTATAATTAAATATTCGAAATAATTATAACGAATTCGAAACGCAGTTTTTCATTTATCGTCTTTTTTGATTTGAATTTTATAATAAATTATCTTTAAGTTCAATTTTATAGAAATTTTAACGTCGCATAAATGATTTAATATTTTTATAATCAAAAATAACGAGTATCGATTTTTAATAATTATCGTATTTAAATTTTTATAATTTACACATAAACGCAATTCATCGTTTTTTTTAAATATAAATAAAATTAACGCTTTTACGAAAAAAATCGAATATCGAATTTAATTTTTATAAAAAACATTTTTCAAATATCGTCGCAGTTTCAACAATTTTATTTAAAATAAGTTATATAAAAACTCATATAACGATTTTTTATCATTTTTAATTTTAATAATATAATTTTTTTACTTAAACACAAATAGAGTTTCAATCTTTTTTTTAAAAAAAAACGTCTTTATATTTTAATAATTTTTTAAAGATTTTTAAGTTAAACACGTTTTTTTTTTTCATTTCGCGTCGTCGTAACGCATACGATTATAAATATATTAAATTTTTTATCGATATTCGCAATGAATTAATCCAATTTTTTAATTTAAATCTTTTTAAAATTAATTTTAAATTTTTATTAAATCGTTTTAAAATCAAATAACATATATAATTAACTTAAAATAAACATATTTAAAATAACGTTAAAATCTTTTTGATTAATAATATAAAATAATGTTTTATGTTGTTTATCTTAATTTTAATTATTAATTAATTAATAATTTAATATATAAACGTTATAACGATATATGCTTTAATCGCTCAACGTTTTCGAAATCGATAAAATAACGTTATTATAAAATTATAAATTTTATTAAATTATAAATATTTATAATATTAAATTAATATAGATTTTAAAATTAAGTAAAATAATAAAAGAAATAATTTTTATTTTTCATTTTTTTGATCTCGCTTTTAAGGCGATTACGAAATCGAATCGTTTTTTATTATAATAATAACAACATAAATAATTTATTTATTTTTATTTAAACAATTAAATTTGATATAAATTTTTTTATTATAATAAAAATAAATAAGATCTTTATATTCGATTTCGAATTCGTTTTTTTATTTATTTTCGTTATTTTTATAAATGTGCGAGATTTTATATTATCGTTACGATTAAATTTATTAAATTTTGAAATTCGAGAATTCAAAAACGAAATTTTGTATTTTTATTTTCGAAAGATTTAAAATTTAAATCACGATCATTTTTTTCGCGCACGCGTTCAAAAATTCATTTATATATAATAATTATAATAAAAAATTTCTTACGTTATTTAAATACATTATTATTATTTAAAATTCGATTTTTTAGCGTAAATTAAAGTTTCGTAAAAAAAAAGTTAACTTTATATTTCTTTATGAAAAATAATAAATGAACTTTTAATTTCTTTAAATATGCTTTAAAAATCGTGATTTTTTGATTAAGTTTTTATTTAATTTTTTTTCATTTTTTATAAACGAATAAACGACGATTAATCGAATTAACGATAAGATTAAATAAAAAATATTTAAAACTTTTATACGTTATATCGATAAAATTCTTTTTTTTATATTCGATATATTATTAATTATTAACATTATTCTTTAAAAACTTTATATAATAAACAATTTTTAAGATATCGATAATAAAATATTTAAGAATTTTAATGAAAATAATTTTCGCATCGCGGAATCAACGCATATATTTTTTTTTATTTTTATTTTAATAAAATTTCAATTTTTCGAGATAAACAATTTTGATTTTAAAAATAAATATTTTCGTTAAAAACGAGATCGCGAGCGTAATAATTAATATTTCGATTATAAACGAAATTATAAACGTAATAATTAACTTTTTTTTAATAATATTTTATGAGCTTTCGTTGCGAAATTCATTATTATAAACTTTTAACACAAAAAGTTCGCGTTTTTATTAAAAGCGACGATTTTTTTAACACGTTCAAAACGTTCTTTTAAGTTTATCTTTTTTTAAAAAATAAATCTTCGAAACTCGTTAACGCTATTTAAACGCTTATTTTAATTATTTTCAATTTTAAATATTCGATTTTTAAATGAAATTAACATCGTAACGATATTAAATCTTTTTCTTTAAAAGATTTAAAAGATTAAAATTATAAAATATATTATTTACGTCGTTAAGTTAATATAAATAAATAAATATATATAAAAAACGTAATGTTATTATTGAATTCAATAATTAAATTATGTGATAAAATTAATCTTTAAAAATTAAAAAAAAAAATTCGAAATATATTAAATAATGTTAAAAAATATATAATGAATATCGTATATAAATTAATTAAGTATATAAGAAATATAAGAAAATTGTATTTTTAAGTTTATTCGTCAAGATAATATTAAAATACGATTAATTTTAAAGTCGATCTTAAAATCGACTTTAGGGTTAATTTTATGAACGTTATGTAGAAGATTAATTTTCAATATTCTCTTATAGCGTTAAAAGATAACGTATATAATTATTTTAACACTTTTTTATAACGATACGTTACGATGTTTTAATATAAAAACTTTTTTCCGCTTTATAATATAAAAAGCTTAATAAAAATTTGAAAAATGTCGTTTTAATATAAAAATTCGTTACTTTTTTTGATATAAAAACATTTTTTTATAATATTTTACGATGCTTTAATATAAAAACTTTTTTCTTTTTGTAATACGAAAAGCTTAATAGAAATTTGAAAAATGTCGCTTTGATATAAAAACTTGTTATTTTTTCTAATATGAGAACATTTCTTTATAATAAATTAGCTTCTCTTTTTAATACGAAAACTTAATTGAAATTTGAGAAATGTCGTTTTGATGTAAAAACTTGATCCTCTTTATGATACGAGAAGTTTAATAATAATTTGAAATTTAACGCTTTAATCAGAGGCGTGATTTTTATAAAAAGCTTAATTTAAAATAAAAACTTGTTTCTCTTAATGATACGAGAAGTTACTTTAATGTAGAAATTTAATTTTCTTTATAATATGAGAAGCTCAATAATAATTTAAAATTTAACGTCTTAATTAAAGACGTTTTTCGTATTATTTTAAAAAATCTTTAAGATTTGATTTTTTTGTTTATGAAAAACTCGATAAATTTAAAACTTTTTTCTTTTTTTATTATAAAGAGCTTAATAGAAAATAAAAATTTATTTCTTTTTTTTATTATAAAAAACTCGTTAAATTCGAAACTTGATATTTTATGCGAAAAAATTAAATATTCGTACGTAAAAACTTGAAAAAATACGATATTCGATAATATAAAACGAAATATTTTATATATAAAAACTTAAAAAAATACGATATTCGATAATATAAAACGAAATGTTTTAAAAAAATGAAATATTTGATAATATAAAACGAAATATTTTATGTGAAAAGACTTGTTACTTGATAATATAAAACGAAATATTTTATACGTAAAAACTTATTACTCGTATAAAGAAATTAAATATTTTATATAAAAAAATTTAATTCGATATTTTATAATTGTATTTAAAAGAAAAAAAAAATGTTCGATAATATAAAATAAAATGTTTTATATAAAGAAACTCGAAAAGATGCGATATTTGATAATATAAAACGAAATACTTTATGCGTAAAAATTTGAAAAAATATAATGTTCGATAATATAAGACGAAATGTTTTAAAAAAATAAAATGTTCGATAATATGAAACGAAATGTTTTATGCGAAGAAATTTGTTGCTCGATGATATAAGACGAAATGCTTTATACGTAAAAACTTATTACTCGTATAAAGAAATTAAATGCTTTATATAAAAAGATATAATTCGATATTTTTTGTATTTGAATTGCGATAATTCAATTCGTCGAAAATTACGAGTTAAAAAAAACGAGCTATCGCAATATAATAATAATTTATTTTAAATTATTGTTAATAAGATATTCATATAAGAAATGCGAAAATAAATATTATTTTTTTATCGTTATAAATCGAGTTTATAATTCGTTAAAAGATATATAATGAATATCGTATATAAATTAATTAAGTATATAAAAAATACGAGAAAATCGTATTTTTAAGCTTATTCGTTAAGATAATGTTAAGACACGATTAATTTTAAATCGATTTTAAAGTTAACTTTAAAATTAATCTTACGAACGTTACGCAAAAGACTAATTTTCAACAAATAAATATATATTTATTAAGCATTTTCATTAGCGAGATAATTACGAAATTAATTTAATTAAATTTAAACTTTATAACTTTTATAAAAACTTATAAAAAATAATATTATAATAACGTATATTTTATATAAAATATATACAATTATTCGATTTAACATATATAAGATTTTTAAGAAATTTAATGAAATTGAATTTACGTTATTTAAATGTGATTTTTTATATATATTATTTATTAAATTATACGAGTTAATATTTATTTCGCGAATTATTTTAATATATATAATTTAAATCGATAATATATTATATTTAAATACTTAATTTTATTAATTTTATTACGTACTTTACAAGCTTTTCATTATTAAAAAGCTCGCGCTTTTAATATATATTTTGAAATTTAACGTCTTAATCATTAATTAAAAACGTGATTTCCTTTATATAAAAAGCTTAATTCGAAATAAAAACTTATTTTTTTTAATAATTCGAGAAGTTACTTTAATATAAAAACTTGTTTTCCTTTATAATATAAGAAATTTAATAATATTTTGAAACTTAACGCTTTAATCAAAAACGTATTCTCGTATTATTTTGAAAAATTCTTTAAAATTTGATTTTCTTATTTATAAAAAACTCGATAATTTTGAAACTTTTTCTCTTTTTTATTATAAAAAGCTTAATAAAAAATAAAAACTTATTTTTCTTTTTTATTATAAAGAATTCGTTAAATTCGAAATTTGATTTTTTATGCGAAGAAATTAAATATTCGTACGTAGAAATTTAAAAAAATAAAATGTTCGATAATATAAAACGAAATGTCTTATATAAAAAAATTTGAAAGAATACGATATTCGATAATATGAGACGAAATGCTTTATATAAAAAAATTTGAAAGAATACGATGTTCGATAATATGAGACGAAATGTCTTATGCGAAAAAACTTGAAAGAATAAAATATTCGATAATATGAGACGAAATGTCTTATACGAAAAAACTTGAAAAAATAAAATGTTCGATAATATAAAACGAAATGTTTTATGTAAAGAAACTTGTTATTCGATAATATAAAACGAAATGCTTTGTGCGTAAAAATGTTTTATTCGTATAAAGAAATTAAATGCTTTGTATAAAGAAACTTAATTCGATATTTTATAATTATATTTGAAAAAAAATGAGATATTCGATAATATAAAACGAAATACTTTATACGAAGAAATTTGTTATTCGATAATATAAGACGAAATGCTTTATACGTAAAAATTTATTATTTATATAAAGAAATTAAATATCTTATATAAAGAAATTTGATTCGATATTTTTTATATTTAAATTACGACAATTTAATTCGTCGAAAATTACGAATCAAAAGAAACGAATTGTCGCAGTATAATAATAATTTATTTTGAATTATTATTAATAAGATATTTATATAAAAAGTGCGAGAATAAATATTATTTTTTAATTATTACAAATCGAGTTTATAATTTATTAAAAGATATATAATAAATATCATATATAAGTTAATTAAAAATATAAAAAATACGAAGAGATCGTATTTTTAAGTCTATTCGTCAAGATAATATTAAGACACGATTGATTTTAAAGTCGACTTTAAAATTAATTTTACGTACATTACGCAAAAGATTAATTTTTAACAATTTTAATATATTTTAAAATTTGATAAAAAAAACGATGAAATTTAACGATTAAAAACGCGTTTTATAATCATTTTTTTGAAAAGCGAATAATTTATATAATTTATATAATTTATCGTATAATTATTATAATTAATTAAATAATAAATTCGATTATAAATTAAACGATTAATCGTATTATTTAAAACGATATTTTTTATAATTTATATTAAAATGTAAATAAAAAGAATTTTATTTAAAAGTTTCGAAATATTTATAATGCGAAAATTAAAATTCGTTATTAAAAATTAAGATTTTTCACATTAATTAAAGTTTTATTTAAATAATTATACGCATTAAACGAATAATATATTAAATTTCAAAAAGATTCGAAAAATCGAATCACATATTTTTTTTTCTCGCGAAAGTTTTATTATAAAATGTTAAAAGAGAATTAAAAAATGATTATTATAAACGTTTTTTATAAGATAAATAAATATAATTTTTTTTTATTAATTATCACGAGCACAAACGCGTTAAAGGAAATATTTTATATAATTTTTTATTTTTTAATTACGAAGTATTTCGAGAATTACTTTTAAACGTTATAATAATATCGAAATATATATATTAAATAAAATATTCGTAATTTGATTATTAATATTATTAATCGCGAGAAAGTTTTAATTAATGTTTATAACGTAATTTTTTTAAATCTTAAACATGTATTATATATTTAATATATTAATAAAAACGTTATCGTTAATTATAAATCGCGTTTTTATATTAAGAAAAATTGAGTTAAATTTTACCTTTATTAATTTCGAGTTATATACGCAATTATTGTGATTATTTTTGAAATTAAATAAAAGATTTTTTAAAAGATTTACAATCGTTATAATTTCATAATTTGCATTTATTTAATAAAAATATAAATTATTTCATTTCGAATTAAATTTATTTAATATTATATTAATAAAAAACTTTTTTTTTAAAATATCATTATTTTAAAAAACGAAAATAACAATATAATATTAAAAAAAAAGCTTAAATTCTTAATCGATAAAAAATCTTTTATTTTTATTTTTAAAAATCGTGAATTAATTTTAAATAAAAGACTTTTAAATCGTTATTATAAATATTATAAAGCTTTTTTTATTTTAGCGAAGCAATTATATTAATTATATTAAAAATATAAAAATTACGTTGTTAATAAAGCTTCGTAAATTTATATAACATTTTTTATTTTGTGTCGAATATTAAATTAATATAAGAAAATCGTTAAAAAGAAATTAAAAAATTGTATTAATAACTTTATCACGATATTCGAACTTTTTTATTATTATAAAATATAAATGAAAATAATAAAAAACGTTAAAATAATTTAAATTGAGAATATATATTCTCATTAACGATATAAAAAATTAATTAATTTTTATATACGAAATAATTTTATCGAGATAAAAGATTTTTAATAATTAATTAATTTATTATTTATTATATATAAGTCGATTATCGCTTATATAAAAAATAAATTTATTAATTTTTATAAGCTTTTTATACGGGCGAAGCTTACGTTTCGAAAATTTATATAATAAAAATCGTTATAATATAAATAAATAAAGATTATTTTAAATACGCGAAATAATAAAATTGCGTAAGTTTTAAAAAGAAAATAACGAAAAGGTTGAGAAAAAGATTATATAATTTCATTAATTTAATTTTTAAAATTTTTCAAATCTTTAAAATTTTCGAAGTTTAAAGATTTTAATTTTGATCGTATTTTAAAATTCGATTTTAAGCGTATATTTTTAAAATAATTAAATTTGCGTGTGCGCTTGAAAACGATTTAAAAAACGATTTAAAAAATGATAATATTACGTTAAATGTAATAATTAAATAAATTGAATTAAAAGCCTTTTAATTTAAAAAGCGTTAATATCGATTTAATTTAAAAATCGATATTATAAATTTATTGTAAAAGCTTTTTAATAATTATATATATAATATATAAAAAAATCTTGATATTATTAAAGAAGATTTAATTAAATAATAAAGAATTTGAATTTAAAAGATACTTTATAAACTTAATAAAAAATTGATATAAGATCGACGATTAATAAGTTTTATTAAAAAGCATTTATCTTATCGAGATATTTATTTCGCTTAATAACTACCCCTATTATAAAAATATCTCGTTAAATTTATAATTTAACAAATTTATATAAATAATTACTTTCGTGAAAGAGAAATTAATTAATCTTTTATTTATTAAATTTTAAAACGTATTTTTATATTAATAATAATAATATCGAGTTTTATTTAATTAAACATTATATTATTATTTATCACGTCTTATATTCGATAATTATTTATTTTTATTATCGTTTAAATATAATATCAAAATTTATTTCTTTAATTAAATCTTTCGTTATTTTAACAAAAGTTTTAACGAAAATTCAAATTACATTAATCACAGTTTGATAAACATTAATTATTTCGTTAACGTTTAACGTCGTCGATTCGAAACAATAAAATTTTTATTTCAGAAATTCTTTTCGAGATTTAAAATTCGAAATCGAGATCGATAATCTTATTTATCGATTTTAATCTTTTTTGTTAATATATTTTTATTATAACATTTTAATTTAAATATTAAAGCAATTTATATTTATAATTAAAAAAAAAAAAAAATTTTATTAATCTTGAACTTAATTATTCAAAATATCGTCGTCTTTTCATTTCAA
This sequence comes from Alectoria sarmentosa, assembly GCA_009733775.1. NCBI lineage: Eukaryota > Fungi > Ascomycota > Lecanoromycetes > Lecanorales > Parmeliaceae > Alectoria > Alectoria sarmentosa. The sequence goes on from WOGZ01000298.1 coordinate 31,498, forward strand.
TTATAAGAATTTATCGAATTTAATCACCCCGTTTTACGAATTTGTTTAATGAAAAATCTCGTTAATTTATTAAGTAAATCGTAATTAATAATTTTCGATTTTTTTAATCAGTCGAAAAAAAATTCGATAAGAAATATTCGAATAAAAGATCGATTTTAATTTATGAAATTTCGCAATTAATTAGTAAATTGAATTATTAACAAGTTTTCTCTACGTGTTTTTTTTAAAATCTTCGATAAATATATCGAAGTTTTATAAAGATTTCAAAAAAATTCGTTTATCGAAACGACGTCGCATATTTTATCGCTATCGACGTTTTTTTGATTAATAATTTCAAGTTTTAATATTAATTATATTATTAAAATTACGTTTATCGAAAAAATAATTTACGCAAAACTTATTAATTCTCAATTTTTAATTATAATAAAATAAATGAGTTTTTAAAAATTATGAGATTTTATTATAAATATCGTGAATGTAACAATATAAAATCTTAATTTATTATTCGATTCGTTTAACGATTTAAAATTTCAAGAATTTTTCGAATTCGTTATTATAATAAAATATAAAACGATTTGTTAAAATTCGAAAGATTTCGATTTTTTCGATTTTATATATAATAATAAATTCATAAATAATAAATTAACATTTAAATATATTAAAAAAGAAATTTATTTTCGAAATATACATTTATTTATCGAGCGTATTAAAAATCTCGTCGTTATTAAAAATGTGATATTAATATAAAAGAATCTTTAAATGAGTTTTTGAGAAATAATGTTAAAATGATAAATAATAAAGTTTTTTGTTATCGAGAAAAGAATTATTAAACTTAATAATAAAGTCGATAAATAAATTATTTTATTAATTATCAAGTTTAAAAAATTTGTTATAATAATAATCGATGTTATTTTTCGTGAACGATATATAATGTATAACGTAATTTCTCGTCGAGAATCTCGAAAATATGTTTAAAAGATTTTTCGATTTATAAAAAATATAGATTTAATAATAATTAAAAATTAGCTCGATATTATTTATAATAATATTAATTTAAAATATCGATAAGACATTAAAAAGTTGAAATATAAAATAACGATTAATGTATTTTTTATATTTCTCGACGAATATAAATATAAATAATAAATATATATTAATAAATATGATGATAACAGAAATGTAAAATTTGTTTCGACTTTTTAAAAAAGTCGATAATAAAATCGATTTATCGAGAATAAAAGTAATTATAATTAATCTCAATCGCGATAAGAATTTGAATTTGAGTAATAATTTTATAATCGTTAATTTTATTAATCTTATTCTTTTTTTTTTCGTTAATTTAATAATTTAAATATTTATTAATTATAATAATAATAATAATATAATTAATACGATTAATTATTAAATTAATAGTTTTAATAATAAAAATTATCATTATCTCGATAATTTTTACAAATTATCGTATTTTCAAATGCGTTAAATTCGACGTCAACGTCGTCGAATCGTTTATAAATTGAAAACGAATTTTCAAAAAGAAAAAATCGAGAAAATCAAAGTTTTCAAAAATTATAACAATAACGAAATAATGAATATCGTTAAAAAGTTTATTAAACTTTCGTTAATGAGAACGAAAAAGATTCGTTATATTAAAAAAATAATTATATTAAAAGTTAAAAAATTTATTAAATCGAGCACGACTCGATTGAGTAAAATTCTCAAAAAAAAAATAACGAATTCGAATTTTTTAAATCGTTCGATTTTACGAATTACTTTATAAAAACAATTTCGATAATTCATTTTTATTATTAATGCTCGAAAATTTTTACTTTAAAAAATTTCTTATTTTATTATTTAAAAAAAGTTTGAAAAGATTTTATTAAATATATTTCGAAAACATTTAAAGTTATCGAAGTATTATAAATCGTTAAACAATCTTCGATCGCAGATTTTAAAATTAAAAAAGTAATCGAATTCTTAAATAAAGATTTCGTTTTTACATTAAAATACGCTTTTAGAAAATATTATTATATTATCACAAATTTAAAGTTTATTTTAAATTCGAAAATTATGTTTATTTGCGTAAATTTCGAAATCGAAATTATATTTTTAAATCGAATTCAATGTTAAATTTTTTTTTAAAATATCAAAATCTCGAAAATAATATTATCGATATGAATTAAAAAACTTAATAACGTTATATATAATATTAACGAATTTATTATAATAATAATGTACGTAAATAATAAATTATTTAATAATATTTTAATAATCGCGAAGATAATTATAAAAAAAACACTTTTAATCGATAATTTAAAAATTAATATATTAATTAATAATAACGTTTTTGTGTCACAAAAAATCAAATTCGATTTTATTAATGAAAAAATGATTATCGATGTTTATCAAAATCTCGTTATTAAGATCGAGATCGTTATTAAAAAAGATTTCGAAATATATCGAATTATTTATGTTAAGAGAATGATTATTATATTAATTTTATCGATAATATTAATATTAATAATATATTATAATACGTTATTAAAAAATAAAGATTTTTTATTCGAATCTCAATATAAATAAAATCTCGAATATAAAAAAAATGTTTTTATTTATATCGTAAATTTCTCATTTTTTTTTATATAATTTCGCAATTTTTCAAATCGCTTAACACGAATTATTTAAAAAATTTATTTAAGTTTTATAATCGAGTTTCGAGAAAAAAAAAATTATTTTATTATTTTTAAAGCAATTTCGTTTATTATAAAAAATTGAATATTCAAAAAAATTAAACAATTATAAAAATTTAAAATTATTAAAAAATTGTTTATAATAATAATCGAAGTTATTGTTTATATAATTTTCAAATCTTTATTCAAATATAAAAATCGATTTATAACGTTCACGACAATCGATTTCGTTTACGAATATATATTTTTTAATAATATTATAATTTACGATAACATTTAAAAAAAAGCTTATTAAATCGCTATTATTATTATAAAAAATCTTAAAATATAAACGAATCAAAACATTATCGTCGATATTTTCGAAAAAAAATAAATGTTAATTTTTTTAAAATCAAGAGTTGATTTTAAATCGTTAAAAATATATTCGTTTAATTAAAAAAACAAAAAAATTGTCGATAAAAAACATCGATAAGTTATATAAATAAGAAAAAATGATTTAATCGAATCAATTTACGAAACATAATTATTTACGTTTTATAATTTGACGCGACACTTTTTTTAATAAAAAAAAATAAAATCGTCGTCGATATTAAAGATTTAAATAAGATCACGAAATTAAATAATTATTTTATATTTTTATAATCAAATATCATCAATTCGATAATTAATTATCGTTATATTTTTATTGTGAATATTATAAATTAATTTCATTAATTTTTTATTAAGATTTTTGATTGTTATAAATTTATTATAATATTTCATCGAGATTAAAAACAATTAAACGTAATTTTAATAAAATATAAAGAATCTTTATTTTACATTTAAAAATAAATTGATAAAATGTTAAAATTATTTCATGATTTTATGAAAGTATATATCGACGATATAATTACTTCTTTTTATATTTTAATAAAACATTTTAAATATTTATAAAAACTTTTTATTTTATTTCGCGAACATCGAATTAATTTCAATTTTATAAAATCTTTTTTCGAATATTTATTTATAATTCTATTTAATTAATATATTGATATTTTAAAAATGTTTATTTTAATAAATAAAATTCGAATTATAAAAAATCTTCGCTTTTTAAACAACCTTCGAAATTTCGAAATTTATTTAAATTTAATAAAATAATTACGCTCGTTAATTTATTAATATATTTAAATTATTAAATTTTTGCAAAAATGAAAAATTCGTTTTATTCGAAAATTATTAACGAAGAAAAAAAATCAAATTAGCGAATTTGTTAAAAAACGATAATCGATGAAATTTATAATCGACGATTTTATAAAATCAAAAATTTAAACATATTAAAATCTTTAAAAGACTTTTAATAATTCGAATTTTTTGATATATTATAATAAAAAGCGACGTCTTTATATTAATATCGATAGTTTAAAAAAATGAAATTTCGCGATAATAGTTTATCACGTTAAAAGAGATTTAAAATTTAATAAAAATGTTATCATAATAAGAATTTTAATATAATTAATTATGTTTTTAAATAAGCTTTTCAACGAAATAAAAAAGAATTATTAATTTATAAAATTCGAGATTATCGAAATCGTATAAGTTATCAAAAAAATTAAACACATAATCGAATTATTTTCGATTTTATTTATAATTATTTATATTAATTATTTTATTATTATATTAATTTCTCGATATATTATATTAACGACGTTTAATATTAATAAATTCAATTTTCGTTTAATAAAAGCTTTTTAATATTTATCGAACTTTAATTTTGTTATTCGTTATAAAATTAATAAATCGAATATAATATTAAACGCGTTTTTTAAATTATTTGAAATTGAGTTCGATTTTTTTTTCGAAGAAATTTTTAATATTTTTTATAATCACGTTATCGAGATTTTTAATTTTAATTTTATAAAGATTATGAAAATAAAATGTTAAAAACTTAATGTGTATATAATAACTTATATTAATAATATATAAAAAATATTATTTATGAAAACTAATTACAAAAAACGACATTATAAAGAAAATGCGCACTTTTTAAAACGTTAAATCGAATCGAAACTAGCGTAAATATAAAAATATATCGAATATATCGAATATATCGAATATTAATATAAATATATATCACGAAGTGATCTCGAGAAAATAGGTTTACTCGAGAGCGTCGCTGATCGTTAAGTTAAAAGATTAATTTCACACTGCTCAGATGTGATCTATTTTACTATTTACGTCCCTAAAACGATAAAGTCGTTTCTTAAATTGCAAGACTGAAATCATGATATTATTCTTCTCTTAAAAGTTTTGTTCGCGAAATTCAACCTTTCATTAAATAATCGCTCTTACTTATACGATCGAATTTTACGATTCTGAAATGTAAATTTAAGATCCTCGTCGATAGAATCGAATTCAAAATCTCAAATCTTTTAATGTGAAATTATGTTACGAAGTAACCTCGAGGAAATAGGTTTATTCGAGAGCGTCGCTGATTGTTAAGTTAAAAGATCAATTTCACATTACTCAAATGTGATCTATTTTATTATTTACGTCTCTGAAACGATAAAATCGTTTCTTAAATTGCAAAATTAAAATTATGATAATATAATATAAATATACAAAAAAGACAAAAAGAAAAAAATTATAACATAAAAGTCGTTTATTATATCACGTTTATAAAAATGTCGAATGATTTTAAAATATGATTTCGTTAAATGTACGAAGCGAATAATTAATGAAAAAAAGTTTTTATCATTTTCAAAAAGATAATATTTAAAAAAAAGAAATTTGAATTAGTGACGTTATTCGTATAATAAAAAAATACATTAACGACGTCGTCAAAAATCGTTTCGAAAATTGATTTGAAAATTATTTTGAAGATTATAAAAAAGACTTTTAAAGAATTCGAGCAATCAAAAATTCGATTCAAATTTCGTAATAATTTATTATATTACGTTTTTAACGATAAACGTAAAAAATTGTGTATTTTTCATTTTTTGAAATAAAAATTATTTCGCATAACTTATAATTTATCAAATTAAAATAATTTTTATAAAATATATAATCGCTTATCAAACTTTATTTATATTTAATAATTTATTAAATAATTATAATTTTTTATTTTTTATTACTTAAAATGTTAAATTTATTAAATTATAAAACATTTTTTATATAAATCGCTTAATTTTATTATAACGTTTTCGATTTCGTTTTATATTTTAACAATAAACTTTATAAATAGTTATTCGAAATTAATAATTATAATATTTTATTTATAATAACGAATAAATTTACGAAAAAAATGTTTTTCGTGATTTAAAAAGATATTTAAAATATCGTTAATTGAATAAATGTTATTATTATCGCATTGTTTAAGCACGATTAAAACATTTCAAAAAAATTTATTAATAATCGCGATTTAAAATTCATATTAACGTTTTAAAAAATAATCTTTAATCGTTTTAAAATAAGCTTTTTAATTTCGATTGTTTATTATTTTCAAATATATAAATAATTAAAATATATAAATTATACGATAAAAATAGCATTACGTTATTATATAATAAAAAACATTAATTAATGTTAAGCTTTATTATTTATTAATGTTATTTTTAATAATTTAATTAATTTTATTATTAATTTCGTTTTTAACGAATTAATTTATAAATTTCGCGTTAATAATAACGTTAATTTTTTAAAAAATTTATCATCGTAAAAATTTAAAAAGTTTCGATTAATTAAATGCGAAGTTGTTAATAAAGTTATAACATTTATTAACGTTATAATTAAAGCTCGTTATAATAACAAATATATTTCATTAAATTTCAAAAAAAATGATGAAATTTATTTTCGTTTATATTATAAATATAAGATTTTTGAAAAAGAAAATCGAAAATTTCATTAATAGCGTGTCGATTTTTTTTTAATATTTAACAAAATCGATAATTTTGTTTATAAATTCGATTTATCGTTTATTATAAAAATTTAATCGATAATTTTTATAACATAATTAAAATCGATTTTAAAAGGCGAAAATTTATATCGACGTTTTCGTTTTACGAATTCATTTTCGATAAAAAACGAAGATCGATTTTCGAATTTTTATAAAATCGAGAAACTCGTCGAAAGAAGAATTGTTAATGAAAAATTCGAATATTTTATTAAATGATTAAATTATAATAAATAACATAACGTTTAATATAAATTAAAAGATTTAAACTTCGTTAAAAATTTTATTATCGATTATAAACGAACGCATATATCGAGATTTACGTCGATAAAAGAAAAACGTTATAATGTTATAATTATGAAATCTCTTTCGCACGCATTTCGATAATTTATCGAATCAATTTCGATGAAATTTTAAACGCGTTTTTGATAATTGCGTGCTTGAGAATTGCGTTTTCGCATTTTTTGAAAAATCGTTATACGAATCGAGTATTTTTAAATCGTTATCTTTATTATAACATTTATTTCGAAACGTTTCAAAGATTTCGCCAAGGCAGTAATCGAAATGTTTCGTTAATTTGTTATTATATTATCATTTATATCTCGATTATAACTTTCAATTTTGTTAATCGAGAAATTTGTTTATTAACTATGTTACGATCGACAGATATGCAAAAAAATTCAAAGTTAAGAATTATGTTAATGACGATAAAAGATGTTTACGTATAAATTGTCTTATTTATTTTGTTTATTACGTATAATTATTGTGAAAGAAAATCTTATTTTATTTATTAATTGTATTTCACGATAGCGAAAACGTTGTTTTTAATTCTTTTATTAACATTTAATATGAAATCGACGATCAATAAATTTTGTTAAAAAGCATTTATTTTATCGAAATATTTATCTCGTTTAATAACTACCTTTGTTATAAAGATATCTCGTTAAGTTTATAATTTGACAAATTTATATAAATAATTATTTTCGTAAAAGAGAATTAATTAATCTTTTATTTATTAAATTTTAAAACGTATTTTTATATCAAAAATAGTTTTATTATATTAATTAAAACGATATATTTATGTTTTTTTAATTTAATAAATTTATTAACGAATTATTTAAAAAACATAATCGATTTAAAAATATCGTAAAATATTTTTATAATTAATAAATGTGTGATTTCATTAAAAAAAACGAGTTAATTTATTAAATTATACGTTAAAATAAATATTTAATTATTAAATAAAACATAATTTTTATTTTAAAATGTTTATAAACTTTTTCGTTAAATTAATAATTATATTACTTTTTTTAATTATTATATAAGCTTTAATTATAAAGAAAACTTAATTTATAATAATAATTTCGATAAGATTTTTAATTAAACGATTATAATAATCAAAAATTATAAAAAAAAAAGATTATAAAAGAAATAAGAGAAGATTTTATATAATTATATAATAAACGTAAGCGAAAAGATTTAACATTCGTTTAATAATAAAATATTAAAACGTTATTTAATTTTTTTTATATATGATATTAATATATAATTCGATTAATATTCAAATATAATAATCTTGATAATTTTTTAAAATTTTAATGCTCGTGCTTTTTTCTTTTTATATTTTTTACATTTTAATTAATTTATTTTATATTAAATCACATTTTTATCTTTTCGATTTTTTATTAATTAATTATAAACTTTTTTTTTATTCAACATTATTTAAATTAAAGTTATTGTAAATAATATAAGTTAATAAAAAATAAAGTTAAGTTATATTATAAATTTATTTATATTTTATTATATCACTTTTTTAAATAAATTTCGCGCATAAAAATTTGTTAATAAATCGTTTAATAACGTGTTTTTAACACAATTTAATTATTTAATACGTTATATATAAAAAATGTAATTATAAAGCTTCATCGTCGTTTAAATTTTTTTATAATTTTATAAAAAGAGATTTTGTTAAAAAATTTTAAAATGAAAAGAAAAGTTACTCAATTTTTAATATTTTTTGATAAGAAATATATTATTTAATGTTGAAATTTAAATTTGATGTTTTTTATTATTTTTTTAATATAAAATTTTATATCAATTATTTGCGTATATATATAAACGCATAAAAGCTTTTTTTAATTATCGAATATTATTTAATACATTATTCGCTTTATTATTACTTTTTATTTATAATTTTTTTTAAATTATTTAATTTTTAATATTGCGATATTTGTTTAAATAATTATATATAAAATAATTAAACGATATTCAATTGAATCATTTATAATAACGACGTAAATCTTTTTATATTCAAAGACGTTTTATTTTACGTTTTATATATTTATAAAAAATATCGACGTCGTACGATATATTTTTATTTATCGATATCGTTATTATTAAATTTTAATTTTATATTAAAAAGATAAATCATTTTCGCTTCGTTTTTCGTTTTATTTTTCGCAAATTTCGTTATTTATACTTATTTATTTATCGTCGCGACGATATAAATAAATAAATAAATAAATAAAGTATCATCGCGACGATACTTTGTTTATTTATTTATTTATTTATTTATTTATTTATTTATTTATTTATTTATTTATTT